>JANCMC010038415.1:3911887-3955619 GCA_024363005.1 Charaxes varanes
ATATGGAATAGTGCATCCATTTTAGATATCACAAATGGTTCACTCGACAACTATTATTGGGTAAATTTTGGAATCGCAAACAAACATGTACGGAGCTAATTAATTCCTGGGGCATGATCAAATATGTTTACAGTTGGAATCGAAATTCGTGACTAAATTAATGATTTTTCCAATTTTAACTTTGGGCACCTTAGTATTGTAGTATCCACCGATACTACGTAAATATTTCATATAATTATAATTCAGCAAATTAGTATATGCACACGTCGCACTCACACTAATCATAATGCACTTAGATAGATGTTACCAAGTCAACAGTCGTAACACAAATGCGTCGCTTACCCGTTTGTCTCTGTATTTATAATCTTATAAACAACTACCCTCCTCTGTGTATACACTACAATCAGGAAAACAGATGAACGGGAATAATATTATAGGATAATAGAATTTAGTCAATAAGTAACCCAACGTTCGAGCATCAAAGAGTTTGCCCTGTCCGGAAGTTATAGAATAAAATATATCAGACCCAATACATCTATTTATGTATTTTAATATTTACTAAAATTAATAAATATTTACTGAAAGTATGTCATGTTTTTAAAATTTCTATATAAACTTCTGAAATATCTGCGTGTTATGCAATTCGTTTTACAATGAACTCCCTCCCATTCGTGATTTGCATAGCTGATTACTTTTTCAGGTTCAGTGACCTTTATATATCTATACAAATAAATAAAATTGAAAGGTGCGCTTGTAAAATCAAAATGTAATTATTTTAATAAATTTATGTAATTTATAAAATAATCAAATAATAAATTTGAAAATTTACTTGATATAAAAGTTTAATTAATTCTGATACAGATTTTAATTAAACTCTAGCACCCTGATCACATTAAATAAACGGTAATGAGATGATGATGGGTTGGTTTATTTATTCTGCTGATGTTATTTAAATAATAAATAAACACATACAGGACTATTTGACACACGGACGTCTGTTCCTAAAGAAGACAACTTAATGCCAGTGTTATAGGTAACAGCCGCCTGTTATACACAAATATATATTTTTTGGTAATATATAAATATATAGGATCTTCTCGTCTTTTAAATCTCCTTATTAAGAACAGTGCCACTCTTTAATTAAAAGAAAGTTATATTTTTGATATCCACTCCATAACTCTGGCCTGGATGAAATTCAAATAAATGTCATTTTTATTAAATTAACTAATCATTATTTCTAGTGGTTAACCTCTGCTGACGCTCTGTGGGATGATGTAGCGGCGACTTGCGGGTTTGCGGGTGCATAATTCGCAAATGCATAAATATATGTATAGATTTGTGAAAACACGACAATACAGTCGCAAAATCCGACGCGTCAAAATGAGTCGCTAGTCTGCCTAAACCCCTACTTCGTCGTATTCGTTTTGAGTTTACACTGCAGTGAAATCTGACGATTTAACGCTAATCAAGGTGTTTAATTATTATTATTAGCACTGTTTCCAGCATCAGAAAAAGGTTGCAATAAACCTATTAAACCTACTTTATTAGGACCTTTAGAGTGGCAGAAGCAAAAGGAGACCTATGCCCAGAAGTGGGTTATGAATGGCTGAAAATGATGATGATGACACTTAGTTAGCTTTAGAGCGAAGCTATTAGACTACGGGGTACATCCGGACTATTAGAGTGCACGTGACTGATCCTCTCCCTTCTACCTGGATATAATTTGCCTCGGCCAATCTGGAAGTCACTTAAAAGACTTCGAACACAGGTTGGTAGGAGTAAAGAAAACAAATACCACTGACCAGTTACCACAGAACAGTAAGGCCTAAGGCCTAAACATCCTCTTATATGTGAAATGTGCTCGAAGAGAGTGGCAAATACAAAGGTAGCAGTGCGTGATTAAAGATTAATAGAAGTGCCACAAATAAAGGGAGTAAAGGATCTTGAAAAGCGTCTCCGTACAGCAGACGAAACCCTAGAAGGACCCGGTGATCTCTTTCCACCGTGCAAGATTTTGACCTAGAGGCATACGCTCTGCTGGGTGTTTTTAGCTGTCGCTGGGTGTTGTATTTTGTAGTTTCCCTTTTTTTTTCTGTTAATCCCTATTAATCTCGCTCGCAATATAAAAATAAATACGTTTGTTATGCTTTATGCATCCTATTTCGTCAGATAAATATATGATTTCTCATTACTGCCAGAAGGTTTAAGCACTGCTCAATGTAAAGAACGGAATGTTTAGATTCTCCAAGCTAAAGCAAACATTCGGTATCCGCGGTTGCCTCCTGTGAGGCCGAGTCCGCGGATACCGTGTGTGGAGGAGTTACGGGACGTACGCAGGTTGACGCCTCCGAGCGCCGAAACGCGCGGTGGTTGTCGCGAATCTGGAAGACAGTCTTATCGTTTCAGAAACTCCGGGGCTGTTGACCGATTTCACAAAGATGCGCGAGGCAAGAATTTCCTAGAAAATCGCACGGATGTGGTGCGCCCGGGCTTAGTCAACCCCGGGATCGGGAGCTCGAAAGCTCAACCGAAACAGCGCAGTCCAAAGATCCGAGTGTCATATCCAGTGATAGGGCGTTCTTCCCGCTATTTACCTACGAAGAAGTCCTGGGAGACTCGTCCGAATTCCAAATCACAATCTGAATATCGACGGGAGGTAGTTATCCATTTATTTAATTCATCTAAAAGATAAAGAAGACGAAGAGAGGGGAAAGCAATAAAAATTAAAATAGTTGGCGTCGTTAGAGGCGGGGCCGGTTTTCTTGCTTAGCAGCGTGCGGAGGCGGTTCGGCTCCTCGTGAACAGGAGTGGGGGGCTTCGTCTCGACGGGCGACGTGAGGGACGCGGAGTCATCGGTGCAGCTGTCCTTGCGCTCCTTGTTCTCGTCGCCGGAGAGTGCACCGATAGGAAAGGAGGCGGGCCACGACTCCTCGAGGTCAAAGACGTTAATAGAGAACTGGGGCTCAACCGGACTAAAAACTAGTTCAAAAAATTAAGAGAAGGAAAGGGTTTAAAGGTTCGCATGCGGTATTCGCAATCTCCCGTCACACGAAGGAGTGCGTTTACAACACCGGCGATCGAGTATGCTGTAATGGAATACAACCATAGAATCGGCATCTACCATCGCGACGCGCATCTCAACGCGGAAATGGCTTCCCCGACGTGAAAGCACGGTCCGGATTTTGTCTAAAATTTTGCCACGCGCTTGACGGCGCGGTACCGCTCGTACAGGTGCCTGGCGGCGCCGCGTTCGGCCGAGTGCGCGGGCGGGCGGCCGCGAGCCGCCTCCAACCGCAGCAGCGCGCGCTGCACGCATGCCTTCTCCGCCGCCAGCTGCGCCGCGGTCCAGCCCGCCTCCGACACCGCAGCTCGGCCCGTAGCCTGCCGGCACCCCTCTACCCACTGTAACGTAACAAAAAAAAAAAAAAATTTTGAGATTCAATCCTCCATTGAATGTTAAAAAGGTCAACAAATAGTACTTTCGAACGATAGTTAATAATAAATAATAATAGGCGGCCGCCTTCTTGCGCTTGGGCGGCTGCGGGCGGCGCGGGCCGTGCTCCTGCATGGACTTGATGCCCTGCTTCTGCAGGTACTCCTCGATCTTGGCGTCGTCCATGGCGTCCACGGCCGTCGCGCGCCACAGCTTCACGAACTCTTCGTCCACCTGCCGACGTTTAAGGTTTACGTTGGCCAGCCATAAAAATGGGGGTTCACAATTCGTAAGCAGGGGCCCACGAAAATTAATCTGCTTTTGATAGTGAAGAATTAAAATGTAGGCTTGATTTCACCTACACATAATACACACATAATTATTGATTTGAAATCAGTGCAACACAAATTTCTATAATTATATCTAATCTTTAAAATTTTTTCGACTATTGGGAATATGGTAGAAATGGTGGACATCCTGCCAGGTATCAGCAAAATTATGAAAATGGTTTATGGCAACCTTTGGTTTAGCACTTACGTCTAGTGTGGCCGTCCTGTCGTTGTAAAACAATATCTTCTTTTTATCAGTCGGCCGAGTGATATACAGTATTTCTTGAGCCAAGCTTTTGAGAGCTCTCTCGCAATGCGGTAATGATTCCTGAACATCTTCCAGAAAGATGCCCCCAAGTCCTTTCAAATCATGTTGTTTGAGTAATCTGTAACACAAACAAATTAGAACTTATTCAGTTATGTTTTCCATCTGTTCATTAACAGAATGTCAAATTTACTTCACATGCATATCTACATATTAATATGCGAAGCGAAAACTTTCGGTACCAATTTATGAGAATTGCGCAGATGAAGGGATATTAAATTTGGCGTAATTTCTGTTTATATAGAGAATGGTATGTAAATAAAACCTAACGCACACCAATGCCATGTGATTTACATACACATGTTTACATTTTACTATAAAATAATTGTGATGACGTGGTGATGATAAAATTATTAAAATTTTGCCTACTGGCAATTAAAATAATTACCTTAACAATGACTTCTTGTCTTTGATTTTGTACACGGGCTTAAATATATACTTTCCATCAATGGTGCATTCTATTTTAGGGTTGTTCTGTAGAGCTTCCGTCTGCAGCCACTGGAAGGGATTTTAGCATATTGTTACTGTTCAGTCAGAGGACCTAGCGGTAAACTGTCTGTAAGAGAGCATTGAATGGAATAAATTTACTTCAAATCTATATTAACAAAAATGAATTTACAAAATACTAAAACTTCTGAACGACTGCACTAAATTGCATTCTTTTTTGCTGTCTTCGATATTATTCAAATAAGGTTTGTAAACTTAAAAATGTCTGTTTATTTGGTAAAGGTAATTTTCGAAAATATTAGAAACATGAATAATATTATAGGACAATAGAATGTATTAAATAGTAATGCAATGTTCAGGTAGAATTACGTCCGCTGGCTCCGCTAATTGAAATAAATCTAGAATTTAATGTCCTTTACTTAAAATTGTTGTAATTGTACTAATAACAATTTAATATACTAACTATTCACAAAGCTTCTTTAAAATTTAATTAAAGAGGTGTAAATCTTAAGTGTTGTTGCTACTGAGTACTCGCTCTTAAGTACTGTACTAAGATATGGGTTGTTTCACCAGCGTACCTGTTTTATTTTGTTTCCAACATCTAATTGATTGGTTTCATCCAGTATTTCATCCATGGATAGAGGGTGGTCGTCCCCGTCCTGGTGCCGTGACCTCATGTGACGCACAATACGTGCCAGCACTCCAAATCTATATGAAGAGCTCCCTGACATTGTCTTATAACTGAAAATACAAGTTATATAAATTTTTAGGGTTCCGTACCTCTAAAGGAAAAAAGGAACTCTTATGCAATCACTTCTTTGTCTGTTCATCTCTATAGACTCTTTTTCTCAGGAACGCGTTGAGGTATAAGATTGAAATTTATATTAAAGCTGAGCGATCCCTTAAGACGGTCTAAAAATCAGTCCTCTAAGTATATGCAATCAAAAGTTATAGTCACTCGTACATCCAAAAGAAACATCAAAACCTATAGGCTGATAACTGGTCAGATCCATCCTGGGTACGCGACCCTGGACTACCCTGGATATTGTCACTTCCCATATACTGTCCGTAACAGCAGTATTTACTTTTGTATCCTTTTACTCCATCCTTTCCTTTGCTCCTATCTATTTATCTAACTAGAAGTAGAGCGTTGCTTGCAATCCCTTCGACCTGCTGCTTGTGTTGGCGCGTCTGAGTACCAGTAGCTCTTTTTTACATAAGCTCAGCTTGAAGTGGCGGTAATGTTGTCAAGTCAACTGATGGTATTGTTGTCGCGTTTCGTTCGATTTGTGAGAGTTCCTGGTGGCCTCAGCCCGTCTTATAAGGCCGGCAACACATCAGCAACCCTTCTAGTGGAGCAGATGTTAGTATGTTACTTAAGTGAACCACCAGCTTGTGTGCCCCTTGTAATATAATGTATATATACCTATTAGGCAGCTAAAAAATCTTATTTGTTCATTAATGTATGTTCTTATATACTTTAAGACCAACAATATCTAAGTAAAATATTCTATAACATTGAAAGATGTGTGGCATGTGGATTGTGGACAGCAAAGTTAGTGTTAATGTCCCACAATTGTGTTATCGCTGTGACCTGAATTATTGATCAGTATGTGACTGTCAGTTCAAAATGTAATTATGATATTTTTATCTATATTGAAATCATTCTGTTCCTTACCATAAATTTAGGAAGATATTATTATTGATCTCTACAACCTCACGACTAATATCAGTCAGTGACATTAATTCAGTTCCACTGTTTTACGTGCCTTCCGAAATACGTAGGAGGTCCGGATATCAAATATAAACCAGTGCTAGAATGGGACATCCATCTATCACCGGGCAGCAAGAGCTACTTAACCTCTGAACCGATTTTGATGGTACTATTATTGGTTTGGTAGACCATACTTAAGGTGGTGCCACATAATTTTTATAGCAATTATGATATTAGTCGTGTAGAGATTGTGGAGATTCTAGGGATGACACACTCGATCATCCTAACTAGCCCCATGGCCACATTGGACCCGGATCCAGAACGGACACAGGCAATAGATTGGGATAACGGAACAGAAAGTAAAGTCTATATTACGACTACCTGACCTTAATAAAGACATCAACGCGCTGCACAGTACAATCACAATATTTTTTTTTTTTTTTGGAAACATACAATAATAACACTCGAGGTGGGAATCGAACCCACGACCCCCGGAGCGTAAGGCAGGGTCACTGCCTACTGCGCCAACGCTCCAGTCATGAGCCATAAATTAAAATTATGTATTCAATCACTTTTGGAAATATAGAAGTCTATTGGTGAACGGAAAGAATTATCTCGAATTATATACGTTATAGTTGATAACGTATAAATTTTGATTTCCCTCATAACATCCCTTTTGACCGTAAATGGAATTCCGTAAATAAATACAAATAAAAAAAAAAGATGCTCCGTTTGCATGGCTGTATAAAGAAATTAAATCAATGGTTTAACATCTTTACCAGTCCGCCATAATGGATTTGGAATGACATCAGTTAGCTAATCACGCATTTCTTTACTTAACGTGTATGCAGTATAACCGCTCCATTTAAAAATTTTGAAATAGCTAGTCTTCCAATAGTTTCTTACTTTTTAAACGTTTTCAGATCAGGGTACTAATATTTTTTTGCAATGCGCAATATTAACATATTAAATAATTAAAATAAAACCATACTCCAAATGCCAAATGATTTACGCCATATACACACATGTATTGGATGGATGATGTAAAAGCATAAACATGACAACCGTGTGTGTCATATTCATGCATGCATGCATGAATAAATAAAATAAAGTAAGACTTTTCATGCAAGTTACACAGAGAGTTATTTAAAATGTATCGCGACCGCCGTTGCGGTGCGGTTCGCCCGTGCGTCGGCGGGCCGCTGCGGCGCTCGGACCGCGCGTTTCTCTCCGTACTACCTTGTCGCTGCGATCTGCTCTCCTCTCTGATATAACAGTGAATTATTAGTATAATATATATTTTGTGTTGTGTATATATATATATATATACATACATTAAATACATATGTAATGTAATCTAAAAAACTCAGAAATCATTCAAGTTTATAGGAAAAAGATGATGGAGAGGTCGTGGGGGTTCCGGGGATGACGTCAGACGGCCGTCGGTCATCTTAACTCGTCCCACAGCCACATCCCCAACTTAACTTAGCGATCGACTCAAATGCCGACTACTGATTAGGCCACGACCTCCTCAAAAGGACCCCTCTAGCCACCCCAGTGGTGAAATTTTATGTCTGCTTTTTCTTGAAATATACAATTTTTTTTACCATTTTTTTAACTGAATACTGTATAATGTCTGACGGCAGTCAGTTATCTCAATTCGCCCCACAGTCAGGTACTTAACCGGGATAAACGCTAGGTAGAAGAGGTTAAGTCAGGCGAGTGATGTTCAGCAGGCGGGCCATCGTCGGGTGGGGATTGGATGAAAAGGCTCGGCCGGATTCCCAGTCCCCCTCTATTGAGACGAAGCAGGAGTGCCTAGGGGGTTTAGTCGGTCGGAGCGATCCCCTTCTAGGATGCTTCAACTCTTTTAGATACTTTACGTAGGCGCCATTGAGAAACTTATTTTTTTTTCTGTAGAAATAAGGTCACGTTCTTTTACTGTTTTTTTAAACAATTGTTAACCCGTGTTCATATCAGAGAAACACTTCTTCAGTCGCTTTTTAAATCCGATACTTACTTTTGTACGATTTACGAATACGCTATTCGATATTTTTTCTCACAAAGCGCCTTCTTTTTTATTTTTTTCTTTTAAATTTAAATGATTTGGCCGAATTTCTACCACCCAGCGATCTCTTGTAAGTCCTTCTACGAACTGCGTCATAACATGTCCATATAAGAAAGTATACTGTATTTTAAAGCAAAAGATTATTAACACTTAGTTTCATATAATAGGTGCTTTAGTAAATAGATATAACTAAGTATTGATCAGAACCACCACCACCACCCCCCCGCACTATATTACATACATTTGTGAAAAATAAAATATTATAACCCAATAAAAGACCACACGGAAAGCATCAGCCTTCAAATAAAAAAGAATCATCAAAATCCCGTGCGATTAGTTGACCTTGTAGAACGTGGATGAGTTGGAGTTAACTGATGATGAACAAGTTTGAGTCTATCTCCTGATATAGACTCTGACATAGATGATATCTCCCGGTGATGCTTCGGTAAAATTGCAAATTTTAAGTTATATAAATAAAGTATATGAAGGCTTAAAGAATAAATATCTCGGTGTAAGGTTTTTTTTAAATAAATAAATTCTTTATTTCTGTCTTTAAATATACAACTTTAAGCAGGTTATCGTGTTACTTTGGGCGCGTGTTTTGACAATCGTTTGCCGTCGATGAAACCTTATCTAGTTATCAACATGTACCGCGTTAGAGAAACGGCGGGAGAGAGGGTTTTTGCGGCGGTGGTTTTCGAGATAAAACACACCCAATGAGGATCGAATGTAGCTTGTGGTATCGGCGGTTAACGTAAGTGATACCGACGCCTACGCACATAGGCCCGACCAGAAGGATTGCAGATTTGTTGCCGGCCTTTAAAGAAGAGTTTAGGCTACCGGGAACAATCACGAACCGAACGAAACGCGACAACAATACCATCACATGACGTGACAGCATTGCCACCACTTCACGCCGATCTTATGTGAGAAAGAGCTACTGGTACTCGAACGCGTCCGCCCAATTCGACTGCAGACCAACTTTTTTTGTGCATCTCATTATACCACCCCTCGGCCTTATGCATGGTTTAAATGAATTCGCATTGCTAGAGACGCAGCGTGAGTATAAAGGGCACTATGAATTTAATTCTCAATTCTTAAACGTCCGGAACAAAACTTTTTCTTCAAACACTACGAAAATTTTCGTTCATACCGCCATTATTTTCCCTTACCTGATCTTATCTTTTAGTTTTTCGTAAAAATTGTTCGTCTTTTGAAATTTTGCGTCTTCTCTTTCTTGAAATGTGCAATTTTTTTAACTGAATACTCTATAAGTACTATCTGCCCCAACGCGATTTTTAATCAGAAACATATTTCTTCAACATTTTTACATCAAACCGCAATGTACATAAAACTTAAAAGTACACAGGGGTAGCGCGGCGCGGGTAGTTGACTTGTTTTGCGCGTCAACATTTTGTTGACGATTGCTTCCCAATGTTCACGATACATTTTGTTGGTTTGCTTGAACGCTTTAAATTCTTTCAGTGTTAGAAAGCTCATTTAGCGAGGAATCCTGTAGGTTACATATGAAATCGCTACGACCAAAACGAACGGTGATGGCAATCGGTCATCTTAACTCGCCATCTTAACTTGACACACAGCTAAATCCTCTCTTATCTAAGTGGACTCTGGTAGACCGGGATAACTCTAGGAAGAAGAAGATGGCTATGGTCTTCTTCTTCATCTTTCACCCTTTCAACTGAACTGAGCTGCATTTGAACGGATTTGTTAAATTTGAATAGTTTCGGCTGGTACTAAACAAAAGCTGGAGCACTGAAATCATTATGCCGAAGCCAGACATAGCTTCATTTGAATGATCGTATAGTGTGGCCGGGGATTTTTTTTTTTTTTTATATGTGACAAGGGGGCAGACGAGCAGGCAGCAGGCACCGAAGTGCCTACCGGCGCCCATGGACATCAAACGACAACAATACCATCACTTGACATGACAGCGTTGCCGCCACTTCACGCCGATCTTACGTGATTTCCTTCTGTTAGTTTAGGTACCTACTGACTGCACACAGGTGAACCGACTGCCCTTTTGCCCCTTAAAAAAAACAATTCTTCAAAGCAAGTCAAACGACAACAATACCATCACTTGACATGACAGCGTTGCCGCCACTTCACGCCGATCTTACGTGATTTCCTTCTGTTGGTCTAGCACTGGTTTATATTTAATATCCGACCTCCTCTATGTTTCGGGAGGGATCTAAAACAGTGGGTCCCGATTAATGTCACTGAGTGATATCAGTCGTGTGGTTGTAGAGATTGTGGGGGTTCCGGTGATGACGTCAGACGGCAGTTTTAACTCACCCCAAAGCCTTTTGCAATTTACGCGGACCCTAGTACTAGACTGGGATAACGCTAGGTAGAAGAGAGCAACATATTAAACGAACATAAATTATTTTATGTTAAAAGTAACCGTATATGTGGCGACATAAGGGTCACGCAGAAATTACGTCACACGTTAATGGGGGCTACTGGTGCCCCGCCTGCCCGCGTTTTATGACGTCACATGTCAAAATTTGTTTTAGGTAAATTTTCATTTTTTTTTTTAGATTTTAAAACTGCTGTTTGTGTTTTAGAGAGGGAAATTGTTTCGGTACAAACTCGAACGAGCGAGAGGGTACGGTAACTAACATTGTGACACGAGATTTTAATATATAAGATATATATATACATTATTAAAATAATTAAAAAGAGCCGCTTAATGTGTAAAAGCCCCTTCCAAAGAAATTTAGTTTTCATTTCCTTCCATATCTCGCATCTGTATTTATAGTTGTAGATATACGGAACCAAAGAAAGTGAAAGTATAGACGTACATCATTATTGGTATCTCTAGATCAGCAAGATGTCCACGTTCCACTAATCAGTTGTTACACGCCGGTGTCACGGCGGCCGCTATTATTACACCGACGCGCAACGGTCGCCGCACACCTTGTGAACACCTTGCGTTTAACGTCCTGTGTACTGATACGCCAAGATATCAATTATAACCATCGACCATACGTAACTCCACATAACTCTCCAACCGATTACACACCTCAAGTTGATGGTGATGAGGTAGAAAATCCTGTGGACCAATATTTGGAGCGGAAAGATGTTGCCACCCTACCTGTAGATTTTATTAAGCCAGGTTTTTTACTGTATATTAGTGGACACGGTTGTCTTACGGAATTAGTGGAGTCGGTTTCGCCCAATTTGGACGCTCGTCCGGCAGTCGTTGAGATCTTATTTGATAACAATCGTGATAATGGTTGTTAGGCCGTCGATTGCTATGGTTTTGCCTGTCACGCTGTTGGTTTTTCTATTGACGGAAGGTAGCGGACGTTCGCTACGGCCATTTTGTGTGACCGTTTTATTAGTGAAACAATTAGAGTTACTGTACAGGTGACATTTTTTGGATTGATGTTTTTGTTTTGATGAATTAGTGTGACATATTATGTAGTGCGCGTGGACTGAATTTTTTAGTAATGCACGAGCAACAGATTGAGGCTGTCGTTTTCAACCAAATTTAAAAATGTAGCAGGTTTCAAAAAAGGAAGAGAATCTTAATTCGACTGTAATTTTTTTACATTTGTTACCTCAGAACGTTCGACTGGGTGAACCGATATTGATGTTTTTTTTTTTAGTTTAAGGCTGGTGTCTTCCGTCTGTTTACCGTTCCATTTGGACCACTTCTGACAGTCTGAAGTCGGTGTTTTATATTTTTAAATAAAGAAAGATTATATTGCAAGTTAAAAATTCGTTAGTGGTGTCGAGGCTAGGATTGTAAAAATTAAAAAAATAATTATTGTGTATTTTTAAAAACGGAAACCTAAATTAAATGTCTATTATAGGAAGTCTAATATATTGATTAGATCGACATTTATAAAGACCGTTTGAAACATTCTCTTAAAATGAACAATGTATCGGAAACATGTAAAAGTGTAATACTTTTAACAAATTTTACAGAAGACTCGTATCATGTCGCACTTGTATCGTAATGTGTCTATAGGTATCGTATGTATGTACAGATACGTTAATAAGTACATGATTCCCCGAAGCCCATAGACGTTGGCAAATTATTTACGCATTATAAACACAGTTGAAGTCCAATGTTCATTACTCATATAGAATTTTCAAAAGGAACGTATGAACTTCATCAACGTATCAACTACTAAAATCTCTACCCATATCCTAAAAAAAACACAACGCCATGTGAATATGTCAGTATTCTCTAGACTTAAAATACGGCCTCAGTCCGGCAGTGAAATATATCGTGATAAGTGCACATTTACAACAAACGATAAAACCAAATATCCCAAATATTCCAAAAACCTTTGCCAAACTAATCGGGCAGCATTCGCGTGCATGTGTATTTCACATTACGGTATAAATAAACACGTTGTTACAAGTCACTCACAATTTTACTAAAATACATAAACAAGTGGAGTTAATCGACCGAATAATTGAAACAAGATTAACACAATTTACTATTTAATTCATACCACAAAAAAACTCCTTATAAAACTGTCTGTTTCCCGCGAATTCGTCCGCATGAAATGGCAAGAGCCCTTAGACCTACTTATACCCTATCGAAAAAGCCAAATTTCATCTTTGTACGCCCCGTGATTTTCGAAATTACGTGATAGGTTTAGGACCTATGGCTTTTATGTATATAGATGTGAAAGTATCTCTATCTGTTACGATTTCGCATCTAAACCGCTGAACCAATTTTGATGACTAACGATGAGCTATCTCCTTGCCAAAGTCAATCATTGTATTTCCCGCGGTTTTCGAGATTTCCTGTTAGGTGACCTTTCGCTTCTTTATATATTTTAATAATATTAGGGCGATGCTTAAAGCCTTATTAGCGCAATGGGTACACTGTTTTATATTAAAAGACAGTTCAGTCCAACGAAATTAAGCGCTCCAATTTTTTTAAATATTACATAGGGCAAACGAGCAGGCAGTTCATCACCTAAGTGACTACTGACGCCCATGGATATCTGCACTACTAGAAGGCTCTCAGATGCATTGCCGGCCTTTGAAGAGTAGTTTATGCCACCGGGAACTCTCGCAAACCGAACGAAACGCGACAAAACTATTGTCACTTGATGTGACAGCGTTACTGCCACTTCATCGATTTTATGTGAGAGAAGTGTTATACAAAATGATATAAAAATAATGAAGATAAACAATATTGGCATAGTCAGGCGAATCATATCCCCCTTTACTCCTTGGTATATAAAAAAGTTGTAACAATTCTAATGACTATTCCAAAATGTGAAGAACAGGTGAATCTTCATCTATCATTAAACAAGAAAAGGGCATACTCATTTCTCAAAGGCCGGCAACGCATCTGCGAGACCTCGGAGTCGGTAGCCACTTAGGTGAACCGCCTGCTCGTTTGCCCCTTGTTATATATAAAAAAAGAAAGAAAACATTTGAACCGGGTACCTTGCGAATTTCAGTCCATACCTTATACCGTTGAGCTATTGAGGGTTCTATATGATTAATATATGTAACATATGATTAATAAATAACTGGTACTCGCGTCATAGGTGACCTTTAGCTTCTATTAGGGGACCCCGCTGAGGATGTCCTGCCCGAAATTTCGGCTACTTTCTATTTACTTCTATTATCCTATAACATCCCCATTTAATATATAAAAAAAAAAAAGATTTTAATAATATAGCGTAACGTAAATTGTATTACAAAATCATTAAAGTAGACAGAGTTTTTAATTTTTTAGGGTTCCGTACACCACCCTGCGTTGGAGTAATGGATTTGGGAAAGAAGTCAGCTAAGGTCAAGAGGATATGGGTTGGGAATGTGGTACGAAAGGACCCGCAAAGGTGCGTCAAGGGACTCCAGGACCAGGGTCAAACCTCTGCGTTGCTGCCTTCACGGGCACGCCCCCCAAACGAGGATTCTCTGTATCTTTAAGGCTACATTCCAACGACAATTATTTCAAATTAGAACTACCAAGCCCTTAAACATTACAAATTTTCAATTAAGCTATATGTATCATCATCATCCACAGCCCTTTTTCTCCCACAGCTGGGCAAAGGCCTCTCCCCGCCCGTACCACTCCTTACGGTCTTGAGCCAATCTGGACCAGGTTCGACACGCGACAGATATTATGTCGTGTACCTTTTTCTCACATAAGATCGGCGTAAAGGGATGGTTTTGTTATCACGTTTTGTTTTTTTTATATAACAAGGAGCAAACGAGCAGGCGGTTCTCCTAAGTGACTAGCGACGCCCATGGACAACTGCAACACCAGGAGAATCGCAGATGCGTTGCCGGTTAATTTGTTCGGTTTGTGAGACTTCCCGGTGACCTAAATCCTTCTTTAATGGCCCGCAACGCATCTTAGAGCCTACGATTACATTACTGTATGTTATGTTATGTTATAATTGATGGGGGCCCGCATGTCGGATGCACCTCGACCCTGTTGGATCTTTTGTGCTCTACATTACTGTATACAATTGTATACAATAACATATGAAAAAGTGACTGTTATATTACAAGTTGTTTATAAAGCTCTGTTGTAAAGCTGGGAAAATGGGGGGTACAACAACCTAGGTGGGAGGTATCGATACAAGCCCTCTTGTTAGTATCCTTCTTGTTTTCGTTTCAATGGCAAAACTATATTTTGGGTGTAAGGGCCTATATTTTCAAAGCCCATAACGTAGCGACATCAATTGCTCAACCTGAGGCGGCCATCAAGTCCTCCAGCGTGCAGGTATTGGGACACGCAGGACATGATGTGAGGTGAGACATTTTCGGGACTCCACCGCATAGGCATTGCAGATTGGTACCGTTCGTAAATCCCCAGCTGAACATGTTTTCACACACACACACACACACACACACACACACACACACAGAGAGAGAGAGAGATTCTGCCTAAGCTAATAACATTACCAGACTATATTTTATTTACTATATTCATTACTTGACTGGCCCGTTGGCGCCGTGGGCAGTGACACTGCCTTCTGCTCCGGGGGTCGGGGGTTCGATTCTCACCGCGAGTCTGGGTGTATTATCCGTATGTATGTAATTATATATTTCTAAAAAAAAATATGCCAGGACGCCAGTAAGAAAGACACTAGGTGCGACGCTAGGTGGGACGCTAGGTGCGATGCTAGGTGCGACGCTGGGTGACATGCCAGGGCGCTAGTAAGAAAGACACTAGGTGCGACGCTAGGTGCGATGCTAGGTGCGACTCTAGGTGCGACGCTAGGCTATATTAACTTTATTGTTAATTAGCACACTCGGCAGCCTTTGTCTTGTCTGTATTTTGGCTCTTCTGCTCTTATATTAATACGTGAAGCGAAATCTTTAGGTACCATTTTACGAAAATTGCGCAGACGGAGGCCCACTACGGGTACGCGACCCCGGAGTGCCCTAGCTGCTATTGTCCTACCCCCTATACCGTCCGTGATAATAGTATCTGCATCCTTTCTCTCCTCCCCATCTACCTTTATATTCTTTTTCTCTATCCCTTTTCCCTACTCTTGTCTTTCTTATAAGAGGCAGCGCCATATGTGTAGGATTACGTATAAGCGATATTAATTAATGTCAATTATTGTATAATATTTAATTTAATTAGTCTATTACCTTTGTGATATTAGTCATAAAGTTGTATAAATCGTGGGGCTTCCGAGGATGACGTCAGATGGCAATCGGTTATATTAACTCGCGCCACATCCCCTACAGTCTTAAAGACCCCCTCCCTCGCTAGCTAAACTCCCATTCTGCAAAAGAAATATAACGTCTTGAAAAAAATAGAATCGGCAATCTCTTCTATCAGTCGTTGCACTGAGAGACTCCTTTATATATAGCAAGGGGCAAACACGTAATGCGAATTAACTTGACTAACTACCATCGCCCTTGAACAACTGCACTGCCAGATGAAAATAAGATGCGTTGCCAGCTTTTGAAATGTGAGTGTGCTCTTTTCTTGAAACTCCCTAAAAAGTATCGCCAATTCTTTTCACAAAGTGTGTTGTACGAGGCAAGAAATTCGTAGCAAATTGCAGTCTTACAGACTATTATCGAGATGATGTAGATGTAATGCCAACGGCTCCAAAGCATTGAATTTTTATATTGCATTAATGTAACGGTGTTAACTAGTATGTAGTGCGTGATTTCTCATATCTGTTTTTAGTGTTGAAATGTATATCAGTCATCGTGAATATTAACGAGTCTCGATTCCTCAGTGTTTGTATTGAATAAATAATCTCAATGAAGTCATAATCATGTGGAAATAGTTATTTAGGTGAACCTTACTCCCTAGCTGAAACACAATACTATGCAAATATCATTTGGCCTTGTTGTCAATTATGATTTGGTTGTAGGTACTTTCGCAGTTGGACAGTTTCGTGTTGCGAACAAAAACGACCCGTACCTCTCTTAAAGTTACAAACGGTTTTCACGATGAACTGTGATGTAATACCTCACGATGAACCGTGACGTAATATCTCACGATGAGCCGTGGCGTAATATCTCACGATGAACTGTGACGCAATAGTTCACGATGAACCGTGACTTAATATTTCACGATGAACCGTGACGTAATATCTCACTATGAATCGTGACGTCATATCTCACGAAGAGCCGTGACGCAATAGTTCACGAAGAACCGTGATTTAATATTTCACGATGAACCGCGATGTAACAGCTCGTATAGAATGTGAAAGGACATATATTGTAGTTGTGTGCCGCAGATATCCAACGTGATAGACGCGTGCTGCACATTCCTGGAGCGCCAGCTGGACCCCTCCAACGCCATCGGCATCGCCAACTTCGCGGAGCAGCACGGCTGCGTCGACCTCAAGCAGAAGGCCAACCAGTTCATCGAAAGACATTTTACGCAGGTGAGCCTTTTGTCATAAATAACTAGCTGAAGTCCGCGACTTTTTCGGTGTTGACTTCAACCATAATTGTTCAATTTCAATGGCTTTTTAAAACCACGACGCAAGACAGGGGTGTTTAGCTTTGGTCTCTTGATCGTAACGCACAAAGGTGCGATAAGCGTCACGACGCAACTTGCCGTACTTGCCTTTCACCGCTGACGTAAACAGCGACGAAACAAGATACCATTTTAGACGTTAATCTTACAGTTAAGTAACGTTACGTAAACGTATAAACGTTTAATGCGTCTAGGTCTGTGTATATATATATGTCTGTCTATGACATCCTTTTATTCCCAGAGGGTGGATCTTCCTTTATGGGGATTTACACGGTCCGTCGACGTAAAATCGTCGAACGAAACGTCGAATCTAATGTATTGTGGCCAATTTAAAACAAGGTACTCGTAATGAGATCAGCCCTCATATTATGTTGTACCAGAGATTCGATATTGAAGTGCTCTAATCTAGATTCATAGTCTGCTCTATAAGGAAAACTATTACCGAATATCTTTGCCTAGGCTAGGTGCCTATTCATTTTACCGGGTACCGAAAAGTAGCAAGTCATTGTAAAATAGCTATAACTGCATACTTGTATATATAAAGCTATATCCATCTAAAATTGATAGATATATCGATTCGATAATATAATCTTTTCAGTCGATGATTAATATTATTATATATATAAAGGCGAAAGGCGAGTCATTTTCAGACGTCATCCATTAAGAACGTAACACGTACATGCAAATGACGTACGTGTTTTCCGTAAATCCACGATTATACAAATATTAAGTAGGTTTATTCGGTATTTCCTCTCTTCTAGTTACTGATTTTAAGTCAGTCAGTTTCAGTGTTACATTTCTTCATGTCAGTATTATTGGAATCGGTCGGCGTGTTTATAATGTTGTAAGAAAATTATAACACAAATTTAAAAAAACGGCACATGATTTCAATAAACGATACGTACGAGTTTATTGCAAATTTTTCTCAATTTGTTGGAGTTGACTGTTTTATAAGATATTATAAATTTTTGAAACTCTTCTGAAATATACTGTTTTATCAGGAAATAGTGTTTTACGCGTATAACCTACGGCCCGTTGGCCCAGTTGGCAGTGGTTCTGCCTTCCGCTCCGGGGTTATGGGATTCGATTCCGTCCTCGAGTCTGGGTGTATTGTAGCTATATGTATGTATTTCTTCTTCCTAGCGTTATCCCGGTCTAGTGCCAGGATCCGCATAGATCACAGAGGATGTGACTGTGGGGCGAGTTAAGATGACCGACTGCTATCGGACGTCATCCTCGTAACCCTCACGATCTCAATAACCTTACTACCAATATCACTCCGTGACGTTAATGGGGTCCCACAGTTATACGTGCCGTCTGAAACACGGAGAAGACCGGATACCAAATATAAACCAGTGTTATAATGATTCACTAATCTATCACCCGATCGCAGCAAGAGCTACTTAACCTAGCGATCGCCTCAAATCCCGACCACTGATTAGGCCACGACCTCTTTATCTGGGCTGGCCCGTTGGCGCAGTGGGCAGTGACCCTGCCTTATGCTCCGGGGGTCGTGGGTTCGATTCCCACCTCGAGTCTGAGTGTATTATCGATATGTGTGTATTTATATATTTCTAAAAAAGAATATTTGTGTATAACAGGCGGCTGTTATCTATAACTATAATATTATTGCTTTCAAAGTAATTTGATATTTGATTATATACTACTTTTTCTACTATTTTAGATAAAACCGGCAGCAATCCTATGGGTCTTAGATCTTTTATAGTTTCAACACTGGCTTTCTTTGGAAGTGGTTTAATTAGGGCTGTTTTCCACTTATACGGGAATTCGCTGTTAACTACCGAATAATTCACAATATGAGTTATTGCATCTAATGAATAGGGTAATGTTAGTCTTGTTAAAATTAAAGTAGCCTGTGTTATTTCTAATGACATTAGAGTAGGCTGGCGAAAGGTCGCAAAATGGATGGATGACGTAAAAAACGTGACAGACGGTAACTGGAGGCAACTGGGAAGGGGCAGGGGAGAGTGGCATAGAAGAAGGAAGGCCTGTGCCATCTCCAATTAAAGCACCAGGATTTCCTAATTCAGTTCGAATAATTAAACTAAGAGAAGTTCCTACTATTCCTGCCGGCCTTTGAGGAATGAATATGCCCATTTCATGAAGGTACTGAAAATATTAGGCCTTCCCCAAGGTATACTGAGTACAAATTTAAAAACAAAAAATGTAGAAAATTGGCCATACTAAATCTAATACCAGTTATATGGATTCAATTATTGGATTAAATAAATAATTATATACAGGTCTATATGACACATGGACGTCTGTTCATAAGGTACACATCTTAATGCCTGTGTTACAAGAAAAATATCGGACTTTGTCTATGTCAATTGTGTTTATAACGTCTTATCTGATTCGTAACCTTTTTGTTTGAGGGTCCATCAGGACAATCAGGTCCTCCAGGACCCTCGGGGGAGCGCGGATCAAGAGGCGAATCTGGTCCACCAGGTGTGGAGGGACCTCATGGTCCTGCAGGAAAGCAAGGCCCACCTGGAATGGATGGACAAAAAGGAGATCGGGGGTTGGAAGGGGCGGCCTATATGCAAAAAGGTTTTATTGAATTTTCGGCCCAACATCATTTTGTTTTGTATCCTAGAGAGGAATATATTTGACACAATCGATAGAATTACCTCTTGGGACAAGGGAAACTAGAAATATCTAGAAACATACCGGTATCCATTAAAAATGTCAATTCTATCGGATTCAGTACATCATTAGCCAACGTTTTGTTGGAGACAGAATTGACCGGTAAGCATGAGTTTCCTTAAGAGTTGGATGTGGCTGTGGGGCGAGTTACGATGACCGACTGCAGTCTGACGTCATCCAACCCCCACAATCTCACCACTAATATCACACAATGACATTATTTGTGACCCACTGTTTCACGTACCTTCCGATACGCGGAGGAGGTCCGCTTTTTTTTTAAACCGGTGTTAGAATGGATACCTGCCCGCGGTAAGCTACTTCACCTAGCGATCGACTCAAATGCCGGCTCCCCGAATATTAATTCTCTTTCGATTCCATTAACGTTGTCATCTTTAAGTATAAATGTATCTATATTATAATAATACGTGAAGCAAAAACTTTCGGTAACATTTTTCGAAAATTCAGTTTACGGAGATGTATAAAATTTGATACAATTATAGCAGGAGGTGTGCGAATGCTAATATTTTTATGAAATGTACATAATGGATAATAATACAACCACACACACACACCCCAATGCCAAACGATTTATACACAGATATGGAAAGACCAACTAAACGCACTGCTCTAACGAGATGTTACGGAGTAATCAAAATTGGATGTATATATGTATAACGATGTATATAGAAAAAAAAAGAGCCTTGCGTTCGACGAGGTCCTACAAAAAAGGTCCCTCTCCGGGAGAGACCCTCTGTCTCCCCATCCGCCCAACTACCGGTGACGCTGTCGAGGCCAATAGGGCCAACAGCAGAAACCACACAAAAAAAAAAGAGAGGCTTTGACTGGCCCCTTGGCGCAGTGGGCAGTGACCCTGCCTTCCGCTCTGGGGATCGCGGGTTCGATTCCAGTCTCGAGTCTGAATATATTATACATATGTATGTATTTATACATTTCTACAAAAAATATGTGTTTGTAACAGGCGTCTGTTACCTATGACACAGGAATTAAGTTGTCTACCTTAGGAACAGACGACCGTGTGTCATATAGTTCAGGGGGCAAACGAGCAGTTTCAACCCTCTCACGTGTCTGAGATTGATATTCATGATCATTACAACGTAATGTGACAACGAGCAGGGGGTGGGAGTGAAACCCTTTATGACGTCACATCTCAAAATTAAAAACATCAGAAAGTCTATAGCTTAATCAGTGGTCGGCATTTTAATCAAATCTACTCCGTCTTTCGAAAGACACGTAAAACAATGGGTCCCGATTAATGTCACTGAGTGATATTATTCGTGGGATACCGTCGCCCATGGACATCTGCACGACCAGAAGGCCTGTAGATGCGCTGCCGGCCCTTAATGACGAGTTTAGGCCACAGGGAAGACTCACAAACCGAACGAAACGATGAACGAACGATGGTATCGTGATCCTACAAACAAACTCTTAAATTTCGTAATTTTAGTTTATATAAGCATATCGCACACTTAGTCCTAAACTGACCTAACTCAAAAAAGTTGATTTTTGGGAAAACGCAAAAAACTTTTGGTCATTTACCACTTATTCCGCTTATAATTCGATAAAAACGGTATTATAGTAACAAATTATGTAGCTTAAATATAGTTAATGAAGTAATTAATTATATAGAAATGTTATTTTAATCATATTTTAATATTAGTTTCTCATTTTAACCAAAATAAGTTTATTTAAAAAAAAAAACCTTAAAATAGCTTTGTTGGATGGAGATATTGAAATAATTCTGTGATTGGCTGATAGAGGACGTTGAAACGAAGCTGTCTGTATCATTAAATCACTTTAGACTTAAAATTTAATCAGTCCGTTTATGATTTAGCGTGCGATATATACCTATGTATATATACTGTAGACATATGCTGGACATCAGCGGCCCAAAATAGATCTTGGTGGAAATCCATGGAGGAGGCCTACGTCCAGCAGTGGACTCGATAAGGCTGAAGGAAGGAAGGAAGGATATACTGTAGATTCTCTCCGAATCTCCAGACCCCCAAAATATCCTAATATATTCTAATGAGATCTAAAGAAGCTGTCTCGTTATCTTTTTGTCTCACTCCCAAAACCGGGTTCAACGATTTCGAACCTTCTAAAGGGCGAAAAGGAATCTAAAAACAGATGATTCTTCGCGTGTTTACATATCAGCACGTATTACAAATCGATTTTGATAGTTTTCTTTTTTTAATTTTATATACACACTAGCTGTATACCGCGACATCGTTTGCGCGGCCAAGTTTTATTACTTAGGAGTTTAAAAAAATATATGCTGTTAGAAGATAGATATATGCTGTTGCAGAATTATATTTAGAACTTTCAAAGGGGAACAATTCTGTCATACATGATTTTTGCCAAACTTTGACCGTTTACGGAGCACACGCAGCGGAAGCTCTCGAAAGGGAAACAAACCTCCCTATTTTGGAACATTCTTCTTTGGTGTTCCGTTCCTATTGATCTTAGCGTGATGATCTATAACCTATGGCCTTCTTCGATAAACGGGCTATCTAACACTGAATGAATTTTTCAAATCGGACCAGGTGTTCCTAAGAAGAGCGCGTTCAAGCAACGAAACAAACAAACTCTTCAGACTTATTATATTAATATATATATATATATATATGTAGAACCATTTCTTTTATCAAAAATTGAGTTAAATATTTCAACAAAATTTAATTTCAACAAAAAAAATCATCTTCGAATTGTTAGAAATAGACCAACAGGGAGAACCAGCTTTTAAATAACAAAAGAATCAGCAAAATAGTTTCACCCAGATGAAAGTTCTTAGGTGACTAATATTGAACAATGTACGTCGAATTGAGAACCGCCTCCTTTTTTGAAGGCGGTTGATAAAAGAGAAGAAAAATAATAATTTAAAAATAAAATCATGGCGCTCTCTTTTTACTATTAAATAGGTTTATTTTACTCTGTATAATCATAGAATAAGGCGTTACCATGAAGGAATTTACGACAAGCGGGACAGAGCTGTATCAACTTATTTCCCATAGCATATCCTGTGAACATCGTGGCGCAGGCCGTGAATAATGGTGGGAATCACCATAAAGGGTCCTGTGATCCTTTATCGTGTTCCCGGCGAGCTCACGTGAGCACATTAAGAGATAAGACGTTCCCGAAGTCGGACGCGTGTCGTAGCCGCGTCGTGACGGAGGCGTCGCGCACGCCGTCTGCTACTTGGGTGTTCCTATGTTGTATATGTTACATAGAGATTTCCTATGTTACAAGGGGCAAACGAGCAGGCGATAAGTGACTGACAGCCCATAGACATCTGCTCCACCAGTAGGCTCGCAGATGTGTTGCCGGCCTTTAAATAGGGTGTTAAACCACTAGGAACTCTCACAAATTGAATGAAAGGCGACAACAATACCATCACTTGACGTGACAGCATTGCCGCCAGTTCACGCTGATCTTATGTGAGAAAGAGGTACCCGGACGCGCCTGTCCAATTCAGCCGTATAGCAAACGGACTGCAGGCGTGGGGCTACCTTTAATTAGATAAATAGATAGGACTAAAGGAATAATGGATGGAGTAAAAGAACATCAAGGTAGATTAAAATTATTATTATTATTTTTTTTATTTACTTATAAAACATATTTCACAACTAGTACTTAACATAAATATATTAGGATGACAAGAAATAGACAATTACTAATTATAGCAACTTACAGAAATATTTAAAGTGCTTAGTACAGTTACATTTATTTCTTTCAAAATAACAAAAGGACAAGAGAACCACCAACCTCCGTACTAGTGAAAATTGTATTAAGGTAGGCTGGTCTGTCTGGTCTGGATAGAAAGGAAAAAAGGAAATGAAGGTTAAATTTGTTGATGTTTCCTTAACAATGCTATACATAGTCCGATTTCGCTAAAAATAATTGTCGCGACAAGTTTTAAGCATGTCCTATCAACATGACTAATGTCAGGTCTCTACATCTAATATTTTAGAAATCCTGGGGGGGGGGGGGGCCCCTTGCAAGATAGGAAAGGCACACGTCTGAACCCCAGTTACCCTTTATTCTCGTGTGCCGGCTTCCTTTTGAAAAAACCGTGCCATTGCACTATCGTAGATATATATTTAAATACTCCGAAAGATATTACCTGCCTTGCACAATATCTCTGCGGAACCAGTTGCCATGTACGGTGTTTCCAAGCCGATACGACTTAGGGAACTGAAATTAAAGAACATACTAATAGCGTAAAGACCGGTTATGCATCTGCGGTGCTCTTGATAGTGCAGTTCTCTATGGGCGTCCGTAGTCACTCTGACGAACTGCCCGTTTGCCCTTTGTTACTTAATATTATGTAATGTAGCTTCCTTGTTTCCGAGGCCAAGATACAGTATGGGTCGCTGCGCCATCGTAGTATAGTAATATAGTATGTGTTATTATTTGTAAAGTTGGTTAACCGCCAGTGGAAATTCCATGTTCCAACCGTTTCATCTTGAAGAAGTTGACAAAATCGCACGTATGTACCTATCAATTTATAATTTAAATCTGCAAATTTTCTTTCTGGGGGCTATCTGAATAAAAGCAATGGTCAAAAGCACGCAGATGTTTTTGGGTCAAAGGTAACAGCGACATTTCAAGGTCTAAGGGTGTATCCATATTGATTAAATATATGAAAGATGGAAAAACAAATTAAGGGATAAATCGATTCGTCAAACTGCAAGTATATGGCACGCCTGCTTGTCACTTCAACGTGCTAATTTTGAGAACAATGTCAGTAACTTTACGAGTAGGTTTTCATATTGTAATGTTGTAACTAAGGCCTGATCTGCTTACTATTAGGAAGCTGTACATCTTATATTGTGTTGTAAGAGAACATCCCCCCACAATCTCTGCTATCTCACCATCGTGACTTTAAACGGGACCCACTGTTTTACGTGCCTTGCGAAATATGAAGGAGGTGGAATATCAAATATACACCAGTGTTAGAATGAGCCACCTATCTATTACCCAGTCTCAACAATAGCTATTTAAACTAGCGAAGATCACAAAACCTGAGGTGGTATCGAAAGCTTCACTTATTAATATATAGATTAATCTGATTTATATGCGTAGGTGTATATATGAAATTAACGGTATAAATGAGAAACATATGTTTTCCTGGCCCGTTGGCGCAGTGAGCAGTGACCCTGCCTTCTGCTCCGGGATCGTGGGTTCGGTTCCCGCCTCGGGTGTATTATACATATGTATGTATTTATATATACACAAAATAAAAATAAAATGTGTATAACAGGTTTATAAAGACCTTGCAGCGCACTCTAGCACCTCTACGCTGAACCACAAATCTTGGCTCCAGGTTCTTAGTAACATATTTAAACAACTTGCATTACACAACATGTATACTGCCTATGACAAACTAATTCCCCACATCGACGCAAGATGGCGTGTATTATTTATCATTTTAAAAATAAACACGCGATCTATACATATACATTTAAAGTATTTTTTAATAAAAATAAAACCGTCTTCCTAGCAATGCTACCATCATTAATAACAGTATGATGAATCTCTATTGGTGGTTGTTATGGCGGCAGTGAGGTAGAAGTGGTAAGTATTTATGAAATATATGAAATATATCCGGGTTAATAAACTTACATCCTTGATACTAATAAAGACAAAATGCAACCAAAAGGTAATGATTTGACTAAATATATTGGGCCTGCACATTTGTCTCCAGTTATATAAGAAGATTTACCTATGTAGGTTTCGCTTTTACACAGACATATTTCAAAAGTTTTATTAGTATTTTTTAAGAAATATCTGTAAAATGCATAATAGAATCAGGGGGTTACTTGGAGAAAATAAAGGACTGGAATTTTTTTTTTCAAAATTTTTTTCCTTTGTTTCAGCGGGTGTCCGAACAGTAGACGTGCAAGCGGTAGAGGGCATGATTGCCCAATTCCCATGTGACCTGAACACTGCCGCCAACGACAAAGTATGTGTAGGTTTAAGAATGCGCTCTTTATAGTGATCACTAACAATATATTACAACTATATATTCACATATGAACCGAAAAGTTTCGGTAATATTTATCGAAAATTGCTCGGATGCAGGAGTACGAAATTTGGCACAACTGCAGCTGAAATGAAGAATGGAGTGCGAATGGTAATATTTTTTTTGATATATATATTGTTAATACATGAATGTATTCAACTTTTTTCCTATAAGAGACGTTCCTACGGTGGCAGGTGGTATATTCAAGCTATGGAGTGGTGGCCTACATTGGGTTGAAGAAATTTGGACCAACACGCTGCACGATGAGTTGACGACGTCAGAAGAGTGGTGAAAAGGGGATGCGGGTTGTAAGAGATAGGGGATAGTGGCAGAAACAAAGGGAGGTCTATGTTCACCCCGGCCTGTTCAGGTGGCTGAAACTCGTCTAATCTTCTAGCGAGACGATTCGTGATAAAATATAAACTACAATTACAAGAAAAATTCTTTTTTTATTACAAAACTTCCCCAAGTTTATCTTCTAAGCCAATGAGCTTTTGGGTCCCCCCCCCCCCCCCCCTTTTATATAATTGATCGTGTAGTGTTTTAGTGCTTGTAAGTTTTCAAATAAAATATTTTAAGGGTTTTTCTTTCCATGTTTCAAGTTTTTCCTCAAAATTTTTTAGACTTACCCAACACTGATGAACAACAGAAATTTTAAAGTTCCCAAATCAAATTTTAAATAACCTCAAAAGATGGTAAATTTTAAACTTATTAAGTTGAAATCTATCTATGTTAGAAATGATAAATCAACAGAAAGACTAATTTGCAGGCATCTAATAGTAAATGAATAACATCGCCACACATGTATAATACTTTACAGACTAAAACCAATATACCAGAGGAAAAATTGGAACCCAACGAAGAATCTAAATACGGAGAAAACTTTTACCTCCCAATATGCTCAGTTTACCGGCGTGGTTACATTAACAGCAAACTGAACTTTATTACTAAAACACAAAGCTGTTTTTGGCGAAACCTGTTAACACATATTAAAAACACCGTCCAACAAAATGAACTGTGGAAGATGTATGGGCGCGAGGATTAAAAATATTTGTACGAGCCATTATACAGGATGTAATGAAAGCGGGCGTTTTCTATATTAACTGTACAGGGTGATCGTTAATTGAACCGGGGGTTTCTATGCCCTTTTCGGTGCCCTTTCAGTTTTTGACATAGGTCCGAAGGTCCGGTGACGTGGAGGCAAAGATTTCAGGTTTTTGCAGATATGAAAGCAGATAGGATCCCCCGGGGGTCGCAGAGAATGGATATGTAAAGTAAAAGATTACAGTCTTCTGTTGGATGTTTGTGGGTTTAATTGATAGTAAAATATTAGGATTATTTCTGTTCATTTATGTATATATTGGCTTGCAGAAGCATGTATTTGTGTATATTGAAATGAGGCTTATGTTATATACGTATATATCTACCTATATCTGTATATAACTGCATATGGCTTTTATTATCAGTCAGGCACTGACTTTGTATCATTGGACCAAAAAAATCAAAACTAATCATAAAAACGCACATGTACACAAACGACGTAGATTTATCTCATATTAATTATATGAATAATTAATTTAATACACACCGAATACGACCTGCTATAGTTTCTACATGCTAGTTTGCCCTTTATCATATTATATTAAAAAAAACTAACTGCGTTCAAGAACCATGTAGGAGTATATCTCATTATATGAATGTTAATAGGAACATGTCTATGGTGTAAAAAAGAGGATAAAACATAATGTGGGTTGTCTATGTACAGGTTGTTCCCATTCGCCGCACCCCCTTACCCCTTCTCGCCGTGCTCGGGCATTCATTACTGAGCCATAATGAGCGCGCCCGCTCGACCTATCACAGATTATAACATAGACTAGACAGTTATTTTAAGTTTAATTTCTTTCCTTGTTTTTGAAAGTGAGAATGGGTGGGGCACCTAGTAGTAATGGACCAGCAAAGGTCGTCCAATGGACTCCAACACTCCCACCAATGGCATTTGATGACCAGGTAGGCCGAGGAAGAGGTGACGCGACGACCTGGATGCCCTTGTGGAAAAAGAATGGAATGGGATAGCTCAGGATAGAAGGGAGTAGTCTAAGAGGGGAAAGCCCAGCAGTGGAACAGGCTAATTAAAAAAATTTCCTCACGCATCTGAGACCAATAATGTATTAATAATAAATTAATTGTTTGGACTGATACCGAAAGCTGTAATTTACCATCGAACATCACGTCAGAACTCTAAATTTCATTCCCTTTACCTGAAATTCCACAACTGTTCGATTTTCTAGGAATTTCTTGCCTCTTGAATCTTAGGAACCTTTAAAGAAGAACATACCTACTCATTTCTCACAGACTGGAAATACACGTCTTCTGGTAGTGTAGTTATGCATGGGCGAAATTGTTTACTCAAGTAAACACCATGATATTTTTTATAATATTCGGTAGTTCTTTCTTAAATTTTTGGGCCCATCTTTCAAATGGTGCTAAATTTTCATATAGCTAGTGAATAAATTATTACATGAAAATCTTGCACCCTACGAGTGTATGTTGATAAACAATTAATAGGAATGTTCTGGGCCCCAAAATAAGTTTGCCAAGGCAACGCTAAGAATAAGATGCTGAAAATTTCAGAATCTAGAATCTGAGCTATGGAAAATTTAAAAAAATAAGCTTGTATTAGTATATCATGTTTGACTGGCCTGTTGGCGCAGTGGGCAGTGACCGTGCCTTCCGCTGCAGGGGTCGTGGGTTCGAAGCATCAATTATGGGTATATTATCTATATGTATGTATTTATATATTTCTACAAGAAAATATTTGTTTTTAACAGGCGTCTGTTAAAAACAAATATTTAACAAATAAGTAACACGTGCATTAAGTTGTCTACCTTAGGAATAGACGACCGTGTGTCATATAGGCCTGTATATTCATATATATTCTTATCATTTATTTTATCTATATTGTCGCATCTGTTCGAATAGTGTTTGGCTTAACAAGTACATCAGCACCTTTTAAGGCTTTGAAAAGGCTCTCAGGGCGCTAATCACGCGCCCGCGGCGTGCTCCGAGATTATACCGCCTCTAATGTACATTGTACTGTTGCTCCTATATTTTCATATCAATGGATTCTCACGCTTTGTATGCACTTTTTGCAGGCGCTGTGGACCCGTGGTTGGAATTTATGAATTTGAAAGAATGATGAATTTTAAAATATAAATTATTGTGTGGAATGGTGAAGCTTATGGCTTGTGTTTTGCGTTGCTTGTGCGGAGGGCATGCGCAGGCAGCAAGGAGTGTATTTACCAACCTACATTAAAAAAAAATACCCACGTTTTACTTTTTATTTCTTAAATAAACCGTGATTTAGCATTTTTTTTACTCCAGCCTCCGCCTTCGTTAACCTCCGCATCTGCCTCTACTTCCGCTAAGAAGGCTCCCGTTACAACTCAAGTAGTATGGTATTCAAAATAAAGTATAGCCATAATGAGAGGGGAGGCAGAGGATGATCATCACCTCCCCCCCTCAGGTTAATGATGGTTCCCATTAAATTTATACATATCATACTAACTGATAGAGAGTATAACAAAAAGTGTGTTATTTAGTTTTTAATGGAGTACGATGGAGATGGCGTAACTAAATCAGTAGCCGGCATTTGAGCCGATCGCCAGGTTAAGCGGTTCTTACCGCGGCCGTTTGAGAGTTCCCGGTAGCCTCGTCATTAAGGCCTGTAACGCATCTGCTTGCCTCCTGGTCGTGCAGATGTCTATGGGCGTCAGTAGGCACTTAGCTGCCTGCTGCTTGCTCGTTTGCTGCTTGTAACATAAAACAAAAACTAATTTACCTAACATACCAACAGCAGTGCGACCTTCCGGGTCCAATTTCTTTGCAAACCATCTACAAACCCCTTGGTATATATATACGAAATTTCTGCGTAGTGACCGCAATGTTGTCACGTTAAGTGATAGTATTGTTGTCGCGTTTCTTTTCTAAGAATGGAAGTCAAAAACTGGTCTCGGGCCCATAGCTATAAAGCATTAAAGATTTATGTTATATTTTTGGCGAATATTAGGTTGGTAACTCTTAATCAGTAACTTCTGCATCACTTCATTTGGTAACACGCGTGAAAGTTGGGAGGTTTTTTTGCTATTATTTGCCAATTTAGACATAGGCAATAACGACTCATCAAGAAAACACAGCCCTCTCGACTGCCTCAGCATTATGTTGCACTAAATCTTTCACTATTTCTTTAGTAATCATCTTTTTTAGACCATTTTTAAGCTCGTGACGAACGCAGCCAAGCATTTGCGGTTCGGCAACTATAATTAGTTCTTTATATTTAGCTTGGTCATGACCTACTGCTTTTTCTAAATGTTTTATAACGCTTTTTGCTGCTTCTTTTTAGTCGATACCCTTATGGAAGTAGGAGTTCCAAAAAACTGGGAGTATAGTATAGAGCTATAAGAAAGAGAGAAAAGTGAAACCGATAGGAGTGTTTTGTGTTTTCCTAACTCAGGATAACTCCCTTCCAATGTTCACATAGTGCTCTCACATACTTCATGTATATGCCGTAATGACATGCGAAACCAGATATGTAAACAAGAACCTATGGGATATTCACATAAGTATTTTCAGTTATATAGATTTCCGTAAAGTGAATGAAGTTACCTGCAAGGATTGGTTTCCCATGCCGAATATGACATATCTTTTGGATGGACTTCGACAAGCTAGATACCTCTCCAAATTTGACCTCAAGCAGGCATTTTTACAAGTTCCCCTAGCCGACGAGTTTAGTAGAGACATCACGGCATTTACAGTTCCAGGAAGAGGATTATTTAGGTTTGCAGTTATGCCGTTTGGGCACACCGATCTAGAGGCACGGCGGAGGAAACTAAAATAGTCACGAGACCCGGGTGCCATAAGCGGTTGAATGCCTTCTCTATGTCGAGAAAGACCCCAACATTACAGTTACCCAAGTTGTCCTCAATGGCTAAGTAGTGGAAAACTCGTATTAACCGAAACGTTGAGGAGTGGTTGCCGTGGAAACCATACCGCTCATCCCGTCATATAGTTTGGGCAGAGCGACAACCTTGGCTCTCTTCCATACTGATTCAGCAGCTTCTCGTCGCTATCATTGTGAAATTTTTTAGTTTCTTCTGCTACAAAGTCTGCTAATCGATCATTGAGTTCTGAAAAAATTAAAAATATGAATTGTATAGATGAGGGACTGGTACAAAGTATTTAAAAATATATATAATTATAGATGTACATATGACATTCATACTGTGCAGTCTATATGAATGAAAAACTTATAAAACCATTCCAGTTTCTTCTTAGGGTTTGCCGGCCTTATTGACGAGTTTAGGCCACCGGTAAGCATACTGTCATGGACGGCACCTCTACCGCTACCTCTAATACTAATTAGAAGAACAGGAGTAAGAGAAAGGGATGGAGTAAAAGGATATAAAGGTAGTTGGGAGAAGAGAAAGGATGTGGATACTACTGTCACGCACGGTATAGATGGAGTGACAATAGCAGCCTATAAAATACAAAGCTGAAGCGCCAAGGCTAGAACCTTTGCGGGTCCACCCGCAAAGGTGGGCCAATATCGCGATATCGTGGAAGCCGACCAATGGCCGGCGACAACCTGGCAAGCTGAGGAAGAGGTGGCGTGATGACTTGGATACCTTTGCTGGGAAGTTATGGGTGAGATTGGCCCAGGAAAGAGGAAGGTGGATGAAGAAGGGGGAGGCCTTCGCCCAGCAGTGGGACACAACAGGCTAATAACAAAAAAGTTAGATGCCAAAATGAAAATCTAAACGCAGTACATAACCGTACTAGATTCCATACATTTCTGTTCATAATTCTAGAAGTCAGACATGGACGAACAAACAGAGTTAAACTACAAGGGTCCTTTGTGAAAATTTTGTTTTTCTATCTTTGTTTTTCTACGGAACACTAAAATGCTACGATACCTAAATAAAATAAAAATAGTGTCAGCATCCGCTGACGATGCGGCCATTCGGTCATGTTGCAATCATTCCACAATAAACCCTATCTATTACTCGATTGTTCTGATCAATCATATTTGTTGCTCGGTCGTTAGTGCCCAACTTTCACTCGCCTTACACGACATAATATACTTATACTGCATTAGTCGTTAATAAAGTTGGAGTCATCGACCAAAATGTTTTATATTGACTGTCTATTTTGTTGATTTACAAGAGAGAATTCTCCAACTCATAAAGATTTCTAGCATAATTGCTCCTTTAAAAGAAAAGAGGCTGCTTTGGGTTAGGGTATGAGTATAGGATGGACCCATCTCGTTAGTCACGAAATCTTGATTATCGAAAATGGCTCTTGTCGCGTCTAGCGTCATGTAGGATGCCCGATGTGGAGATTCAAGGACAGGGTAAAGTGCGACATGGTGTCTTTTTTATCGATTTTTCTAGCTAGGAGAAAACACAGGTGAATTGGAGGCCTGAAAATTATTGATGGCCTCAATAGTCACTCTAATGCTTGGTTAGAGGCGATGGTCCAAAAGAGAAGGCGCAGATATAATACAGGGAACGCGGCATCTACCTTATCTTCTAGCCTAACTTGTCAGCGCCGTGGACGCGACTGTGGATCCCGTGTGGTTTTGCTTACACACGAACGCAAGTGCTTTTGGAATTGACATTGTTTTTATCACACAGATGTTTAAGACCAATGATAATGGTACGGGAAATAAATAAATAAATATATATACAGGACTATATGACACATAGGCGTCTGTTCCTAAGGTGGACAACTTAATGCCATGCCATGTTATAGGTAACAGCCGCCTGTTATACACAAATATATTTTTTTTAGAAATATATAAATACATACATACACCCAGATTCGAGGCGGGAATCGAACCCACGACCGCCGGAGCAGAAGGCAGTGTCCCTGCCCACTGCGCCAACGGGCCAGCCAAATTTTATTAATTGCTAACCAATTCGAATTTAGAGCGGCAAATCAATTTCTTGGCCGACCATACGTAAAAACACACACAAGTTATACGTTTGCGCGATAGTAAAATTGAATAAATCTCCACAAAACCGACGCATTTGGCCCATTTGTCAAAGCCCAGCATTGAGGTTGTACAAGTCGTTTTCAATTAGCGGAATCCCATCAGATCGATCAATCAGTTGAAGCGGTGCGGCTTCTCGCTAATCCTGAGGTTTGCCCAATGCTATTAGTACTTATGGCTAGGGAACTAGCTACCACAATTTGAATGCACACAATACAAAGGGAATTTTTGATCAACTTCAAAAAAATAGGAGATTCTGAATGCAACTGCATATTTTTAGGGTCCCGTAGTACTACAAGGAACCCTTATAATTTCGCTCTGTCCGTTCATCTGTATGCCTGTAAGGTGGTCCCCCCCCATAGCATTTCCAAACTATTAGACGTAGAGACTTGTAATTTTCCATGTCAATAGAACGTGCTAAAAATTCACTAGGAAAATTATTTTGAACGAAATCGGACCACAACTTTTGAAAATATTTAACAAATTCGTTTATAGCGTATCAGATACGCAACCTTGCTATGCGTGTCTTGACACGCTCTTTGCCATTTTTTTAAATGTTATGTTCTATGTTTCTTACCTCAGAACCTTCGTCTTGTTGAACCGATTTTGAGCTTAAATAATCTAAAGCTATGCTGAGTTCTTATCTAATGAGGAATTTAACTCGAACAGACATCAAATCGTTTCGGGCGGCCTATAAAAGTTATTTATTATCCAACGTTGCCGTCTATTGCGTGATAAGCGCACGAATTGTGCTATTATACAATCAGACAAGTGGAAAATTGATATATAATTCACCATGATTATAGTATATCGATGTGCTATAACGTAGGTGTTTATTTCCAGCACCTAAACCTAGATAATTTAATCTAGAGCGATAGGAACTAAAAGGTAAAAATAATTTCGGAGCTAGGAGTTTCCTGACACAGACATTTTTAATAATGCTTACTATAATATATATATAAATAACGGTTGGCTCCGGTAACAATTTTTTCTTTTTTACAGAATATATAGTTATAAGTTTCTGTATAGAATTATTCGATACCATTAATACTTAATGTATATAGTTTTAAGTCTTTTTCCAAATAAACATTTTTTTTATTAAAAAATAATAATAATTTTAAATTTGATTGTTAAATAATGCTTCTTTGAGAAATAAGTAAACTATTTTCATGACGATTTATTATGTTTATAAAAAGACCTTCACAAATAATGCATTGTTTTAGAACAAAATTGATTAACATAAAATAGATTATACTGAGCCAACCTTAAAAGATAGACATATGCTGTCGCGGACTTTTATTTAGAACTTTTAAAGGGGAATAATTTTTTCGGTCTTCTTGGGCAACAGCACCGCTTGAATGTTCGGTAGGACGCCGCCTTGCGCTATAGTAACGCCCGACAGCAACTTGTTCAGTTCCTCGTCGTTACGTATCGCCAGCTGAAGATGTCTCGGAATGATCCTGGTCTTCTTGTTGTCGCGGGCGGCGTTGCCGGCCAACTCGAGGACTTCAGCGGCCAAGTATTCCATGACGGCTGCGAGGTATACGGGTGCGCCGGCACCGTGCATATCGACCTTCGCTCCCACCTTTCATTCCTCGCCGAAAACCTTTCCACCGTAGTGTGCCTTCCCACAAAGGCTTGTTCATGATGATGTTGAAAGGAAAATGGGGTATCTTTTACTCACCAGCCTCACAAACTCCCGCCCGTCCCGCTCTGCCGACCATCTATTTGTAAGCACCCAAAGATATAAAATCCCTTCCAACAATCGGTGCGCGTACGATGACGCGCCTGGCGAGACGTGCGCAGATAGAGCTCGACATAAATAAGTCACTTAAAACACAAGTAGCATTTCCTAAAAGTTGTAAAAACTATATTCCCCTGGCCTCTTTTCAAGGAATTCGGAATGGAAAGACTTGTATGGGGGCGTTAACTTTTCAGCTGCCTCGTTTCAAAGATAGGCATCTAGCCAAAATAGTTGTTAACATAACAGTTTCGCGACTTGAAATATATTTATTAGCTTGAAATGGGTTTCTCATTGTAATATATGTTTATGAGTCTATTGCCACCATGATGCCGGAGCCAGAAATAGCTTCATTTGAATGATCATTAAGTGTGGCCGAAAACTTTGTGTAGCTGAGCAGAGTTTTGTAGTACTTTGTAGTCTTCAAGGACAAAAATGTACAAACGCTTTGACCTATGTCTGGCTCCGGCATGATAAACATGACGTAAGCTGTATGTTATTGGTCGGTCGTAATAGCGGCACCATGATGCTATGCTACTGTCAAGGATGGTATGGGGGGAGTGACAATAGCAGCTAGGGTAGTCCGGGGTTGCCTACCCGTAGTGGATTTAACCAGTTATCCGAGAGATAAAAAAGCTGATCCAATTCCTGGAGACAAAAATTACGGCAGTGCATCCGAGAGCCTTCTAGTAGCAAGCTAATAGGAGTATAAAAAATGCAAAAAAAAAAAAAAAATTATCCGTCCCAAACGGACTACGACGGGCTAGCCCAGGATCGACAATTGCGGCGCAAGGGGCAGGCAGCAAACCTATACTCAACAGTTGGTCCACATAGGTTGAGAATAATGATCAATAAAAACTAAAAGTTTCTTTTCTTAAATTTATAAACGCTATATTACACACCTTTTGATATATCATAGACATTTTGATCGTAACATATTCGAATTAACACCTAACTGTACTAAGATTCCTCGCCCTGAGAAGTGTCAGCACCTTGAGAATGTTGATGTGACGAAGTTTGAACCAACGAAAGTGGTTGGACAAATTGATACAGCATTAATACTGTATTCTTCTGGCACAACTGGAATGCCAAAAGGTGTGAGATACACTCACTTAAACTTGATTATGAATGCATTGCCTGAAAAGTAAGTCCTTTTTAATTTGCAGTCTGCCAACTCATATAAACTACTAGTAGATTTTTTACATATGCGTCACAATTGGTGATCGCAGTTTTTGTCTTTTCATTAGATGCGGTCGCAATAGCGGCATATGTGAGATTTACCGATAGCAGGGTACCATCTCATACATATATATACCGATAACAGTATGTTGAATTTATATTGGTACTTGTTGTGGCGGAAATAAGATGGAACTGTGGTTTCCTATATAAGCGGTTATACCTACTTGTGTTTATACAATACGATAGATGGATACGTTTTTTTAAATATTTTTATTTCAATATTTTCGGTGGAGTGTATCGAGTATTTATTTATTTGCAACAAGTGCTCTGATAAGGTCTACTTCTTAACCGACTTCAAAAAAAGGAGGAGGTTATCAATTAGACCCGTATGACTTTTTTTTTTTAAATGTTTGTTACCGCACACCTTTCGACTAGGTGCACCGATATTTATGATTCTTGTTTCATCTCATAACAAGCAGTGTTCTTAAATCTTAAACTATGGGATCTATCTGATGTATTAAACCTCTTATATGACTGATAAAAATTTATCGAAATCGAATGTGTACGAACGCGTGACCCCCCCTCCTTGTGACCTGCGACTATAAATAGCAATGTTATTCTTATAAGTCAATTATAATATGAGCTTAAAATTTTATCATGATGTACGAAAATTTAAATATTACAATACAATCTTTATAATGTCTGCCTACATCAATAAATAACTGGACACCTATTTTCAAATAATTATTTTACAAATTTATTTTTCGTTTATTAAAAAAAAGTTATTGAATAGCAAACAATGTGTGTGCAAATATTTTCCTTGAAATATTCAGGTTATATGTAAAGTAATAATAATATTTACGAAAACTAAGTAAATTTGTAATATTAAAAGCAATAATCAAAAGTCTGCTCATTGAAAATAGCTTTGCTGAAAATTTGCTATAAAAAATTACATAATATAGTGATGACGGAAAACCTAAATAATCCAAACCACCTTGGATCTACATAGGAAATTTCAATTGAAATCTAATCTAGGTTGCCTAACCTAACCCAACCTTTGATCTTGAATGCCTCAGGCCTATATTGACATATATAAAGTTATTAACTTTGTTCCAATTGAAATTTCCTATAAACATGTTCTACTAAATATAAATAAAAATGACTTTACTTCGCATGCACTTTATTTACAAACAAATATGGCTTGTATATTAACATGATGTTGTAACATCTTAAACCTGGTTATTTACAAAAAAAAACATTCTCAAACTTTACTACTTTGCCTTACCGCTGGTTTCAATCTGTTGTCATCAGCCTGTAATTCATAAATTTCTCTTTTTATAATTTGATCTAATACATCAAAACATTACTTTAACAAAACCACTTATTTATTAATATATTTCAACAAGCATTGAACATACAAATTATTGAATGAAATCATTATATCACCCTAATAAGCAATATCCATGTTTAGTCAACAATCCTGAAATTTAACTACCAAAATAGAGCTATAAACACACACACATGTTGTTAATTTAATATGTCAAGAATTTTGCATTTCCCTTTATTGTTATAAATTTTAAATTATTCAATTTTGGAACAAATATATATACAGTTTATATTTTAAATAAAGAATCTAGTAAATTTTATTATTTACGAGTGCATGTGCCAAATGCCAAATTACATAATTGCACAAATGTTTTAAATTATTAATATTGTATATGGCAATTATGCCATCAGAGTACAATAATTATATAGTCATATTATTCTAAATATTTGCCCAGTTACACATTGTTGCTTTTTTTACAATGTATAATTAAAACGCATTTTCCTTGTACAATTGAATTCTACATCTATGTATTTATACAATATTTATATTTGTTAGCCATGCTACTTGAAGGGCTATATAGAAAAGTCTATTTTCTTGCGAATATTCCTGCATTACTTATCAAACAAGCACCACAAATGTAAATTGCGATCTCAAGAAGATCTAACAAAAACTCGACCCTTTGAAAATGACCTTTGTAATATACAAGGTCGGCACGATAACCTCCTAGACACTGACACAGTCATATTACTTGTAGTATAAAACAAACGGTTAACACTGATAAGTAAGTTACCTTTGTCCTCGCTTCTCTGTTATCAGCCATAGCGTAAATGCTTAGAAAATTATGTACATTCACCAATAGTAAAAAATAAATAACACAAACACTATTTTATAGTTTATATTATGTCATTAAATACTAAGATTTATGACACTGACAGAAAATTCGCACAGGCTGCTATCATAAGCATAGAGCAGTACAAAATGCAAATTAAAAACCCTAGTGGTTACTTATTGTTTTTTATTTTTTTACTTAGAGAACAATAAACATATTCTAGATTTTTATTGAAATTGTTATGGACACCCTATTTTGACGATATGGTATATATAATAACGGTTGGCAATTTAATGATCTCGTCATATTTAATTGCCGACATTATGAAATAAAATCAATCTCTCGAGCATTTCATGGTGTAGTCAATACTATGATATGGCCACGAGAAGTAAATACTACCTATATCTACAAAAGGTGTTAGCAATTGTTTTGTTTGCTGTCGGGGTGATTTGCTAGTTAAGTCCGGTAGGTACCTTAGTCTTTTAAAAATATATTGCGGTTTGAAACAGCTGCCTATATTTTATTTCTCTTCGAGAAAGAATACGATTGAAACGAAATACCCTAAGCCGGGAATGAGATGTAAAGAGACTAATAAGTAGCATATGTATAATCGCAACATTGTTTAATTTTTCATTTATAATATGATGACTTTCCATTCCTTTCACCTCTCCCAGCACACCGGTAGTCGTTATTAATAGAATAAAAACATATGTTTTCTATATACAAATGACTTAAAATTGCCGACTATTTTTTACAGTAATGTCCCACTGATACAAGAAAATATTTGATGGCTCATCACAAAGGGCCGTATTTCGATCATATGGGATTATTTCGTTTGTCTTTTTTAAAAAATCTCGGACAGCACATGCAGGTATCGGATACATCGCATTACACCGGAAGGAACCAAGGCTGTTTGGGACTTAAGCCCCGGATGTAGGTTTAAGATAACTTTTTAAAATGGCCGCTAACAGTCAGCTTGCCTGCCAGTGTTGGAAGGTTCCCTGCACAACCAGCTCTCGCCTGATCTTATGATATGATAATATCCTTTTTTAGCCTTCGTTATGATGATGTTCCTGATCAATTTTGTCTATTATTTAAGGTCTTGGAAGGCGGGCGTATAGTAATGGGGAGAGGAGAATTAAAACATTAGTTATCAAAAGAGACAATGAAGGAAACCTCAGTTGTATACATATTTTATCATATTTTATTAAAGCCAAATTAATTTATAAATACATTTAGTGTGATATTTATTTTACGACTGTTAAAAACTAAACGCTCTCATGCTGTTTTTATTTAGTCTTCTAAAACAGTATCATCAAACTTTTTTCCTGAGTAGTGTATATTAAGAACGAGAACTAAACAGCCGTTTGCACTTTGCACTCGTTATCAGTAACAAATTGTACACTCTATACCTCTATGCGTACCTGAGACAAAGTAACGGGTTCGTTTAAAATATACTTACTTACTTACTACCCAAGCTGGATCTTGGCCTCGGAGACCAAGCGACACCACTTCTTGCGGTCCTGTGCCGTTTCCTGCCACTGCGTGGCCTGAAGCTGACACAGGTCCCAAAATAACAATACTTACTAACTTAACTAAACTGTTAGAAGACACACCATCGACTTTTCATATTAGAATATCTTAACAGTTTATGACTTACAAGTTGTATTGTAGATTTCTAAAGGACAAATACGTAAAAGATGCACGTGCACGACACTGCTTATACCTCGAGTTATCCTGGTCTAACATGTACCAGGATCCGCTTAAATTGCAGAGGATGTGGCTGTGGGGCGTGGTGAGATGACCGGCTTCCGTCTGACGTCATCATCCCCGGAACCCCCACAATCTCTACACTCAGAGACATCAATTGGGATCTGCTATTGTTCATTCGGGCTACATTCCCCATCCCGACAATTTCGGAAGTTTTAATTGTTCACACTTTTATAACAACTTCGATTCGTCCCGTGATATTCGATACCAGGATACATTTTTATGCAAAAGTAGTGAATATGTTACTAGCTAACGCGTATAATTGTACAATATACTGTATATTGTGTTATAGGTGCTGATAGAACGTCTTATAATCAATTGTTCAGAGATCGACAGAATCGTCCTATTCGACGGCCAACGGTCGCGCCCCCAGTCGTCTTGCTCCACCGCACACCGCAGTACCGCGGCCTCACACCGCTCTGCGACAACGACAATAATGCAGCCATAAACAATCAGTTTAACATCCTTTTAGAGGTCATCCGTAAATAACGTCACACGATTTTTATTATTTTTCACCTCCGTGACAATGTCCTTGTCACATTCTCGAAACCCTTGATGTGACATCACATATTTTTCCTAGTTATTCCGGTACAGTACCAGGGACTGCTTAGATTGCAGAGGATGTGGCTATGGGGTGAGTCGAGATGACCGACTGCCCTCGGACGTACCCACCACCATAATCTTTACAATCTCGCTAAATTAGTCTCAAAAAAGCTTGGTGTCCTCAACAGGGGAAAGCAGGGAATAATACATGTCCCTTTTCTGGTTGAAAGGTATCCTGCGTCCTTTTATTGTACAACCTTGACATGTGGACAGACTGACGAACGGACAGAGCGCAACTATACCTGTTTCTAGGAGGGTTACACAGACCTACAAATCTATAATTAATCGTTATTCGCTAAACTTAGGGTCTAGCACGAACATTTCTATCCGTTGAAGTCGAAGATCCGACTTTGAAAATATTCGTGCTGGGCCATTCATTGCTCACTTATTAAAACACATTCATTGGTCACTTATTAAAACACATTCATTGGTCACTTATTAAGTGTAAGTTTAGATTAGTGTGTATATATAATATTATGTGTGAGTTTGTGTTTGCGTTTGTGCGTGAATGTTCCGGTGTGTGTGTGTTCAAAGTCTAAATATGTGCCAATATTGGATTTCAAATATCCTTTCTCTTCTGGATTTTTGAAGGCACGTCAAACAGTGTGTCCTAGGTAATGACACTGAGGTCTATCAGTCTTGAGATTGTAGAGATTGTGGGGGTTCCGGAAATGACGACGTATACTAAGGCAATTTCTAATAAAGCAGTTTTTCATGTCTAACTAAATACACTGTTAAATTATTTGACGATTAAAAAGAGCTTGCAAAAGTTACTTGAATAAAATATCATATCAATTTGAATTTGAATCCGTTTGCTCCGAGATACGACATAACATCTCACCAGTAGTCCTACTCAAATCGCTTTAAACAATATTTACGGCACGATAGTATTTACATTATTCTAAACCGGATTAAATCGAAATACTGTTCTAACTGGAAAACTTAACTACGAACGTTCCGTTCCAATTTCCAATTACATGAAAAAATTCTAATTTTTGTAAATCGAAATAATGTTCTAACTGGAAAACTCAACTACGACCGTTCCGTTCCAATTTGAAATTACATAAAAAAATTCTAATTTTTGTAATTCGAAATAAAGTTCTAACTGGAAAACTCAACTACGACCGTTCCGTTCCAATTTGAAATTGGATTAGTATTAGAAAGTAAACTTCACATTACAAGATGAGAGAGCGAGCCAAGTCAAAACTCTCTTATATAGCAACTGTACAGCGCCACACGCGGCTATTACAGAAACCAAACAAACGTCCGGAAAACTTTATGTTTAATATTCCAACAGATATTAGTGGTACGGTTGTAGAGAGGGGGGGGGGGGGGGGGTTCCGAGGATGACGTCCGGTGGCCACCATGTATCGTGCCGCCGCCCTGCTAAAAGTAGAAGATTAAGAGAGTATACGATAATGTGTAATTAAATTTTTTAGATTTTTAAATTCTTTAGAATACCCAGGTGAAGGACGTCCCGCAAGTGTCGTGGGATGCCAGCCCCGATGCCTTCTACACCCTGGCCATGACTGGTAAGAACCGGATTACTTTTGTTGTAATAGTAAATTTCCAACCCTTCACATCACTATATTTCATATAACTGTCACCTCACTATTGTATTGTCTATTCCTCTTTGATTTAATCCTTCTGAACTGATAGCACATTTTCTTAATCAATTCTTAATTTTCACAGTTTTTTTATTAACTCTAATAAACTTATTAATAAAACAGTTTATTAAGCCATTCATTAGACATCCTTAATCTACAGGACATGTTACACGGATTCTAAACTCATGGCTCAGACTGGCTCGTTCTGAAAATCCATCAGCCTTATCTGTATAAGGCTGATGAATTTACAGACACAGTCAGAGTTATTGCTGTCTCTGTAGACAGTAATAACTTTGGAATGAAACTAAAAAGACCACAACTCTATAAACACCTCAAGAGTCATTAAGAGTCGAATCTTAGGGAAATCCCTCAATGATTTAGTTGCATCTCTTCCAAAGCACAAGGATATCATCGACGCTATGACAGAGTTTTAGAAATCATACGTGAGATAGTCCTCTGTCGCCAGAGCTGAAAAGGGAATGATTACAAATAAAATGCACATCGATTACGTTAAGGAAGATTCAAGAACGCAATTGAGTATCAACCCTCTTTCCATCTTAGATACTGCACTCGATTGGGGATACGTATGGAAAACAAAATCGTAGAGCATGTTGTCGTCTCGTCATCAGCATTCCTAAAGACCATCTGCTAAAAAAAGAACTTTGAATTAACGAATGACCACACCAAAACGGTTACAAAACCAGCTATACGCGGTAGAGATAGGGGCAAGGGGTATACTAGCAAAATGCCTGTACAACGTAGTTAGTAGTATGTACTCTTAAACCAACACCTGGGTCTCAAGTCTCAAGTACTGCTAAAGTTCCTTCCTCTGCAATGCGATGGCCCCTGCCTTCGCTAAGAAATTTGTCCAGTCTCCTCCTACTGATTAAGGAAGAAATGTTTTCTCCCTCTCCTTCTTTTGTCTAGTCTCCTCCTACCCATTAAAAAATAAATGTTTTTCTCCCCCTCCTTCTATAAATCACTCTCGTTCTCAGACCCGGACGCGCCGTCGCGCAAGGAGCCTACGTTCCGCGAGTGGCACCACTGGCTGGTGGGCAACATCCCGGGGGCGGACGTGTCGGCGGGCGACACGCTGTCGGCCTACATCGGCTCCGGCCCTCCGCCCGACACCGGCCTGCACCGCTACGTGTACCTCGTGTACCGGCAGCCGGGGAAGATCTCCTTCACGGAGCCCCGCCTGCCCAACAAGTGGGTATAGCTCATTGGTTTAGGGGTTCAACGGCCCCGGCCCGCCCGACATCCGTCTGCACAGCTACGTTTGTTGGTTGAGCCAAAATGTACCCACCCAGAAATCAAAAAAACAAGTCATTGATACCAAACCGATTAGAACTTGATATATAGCCCAGCAAAATGTTTATTTACATCTTATATAATAATAAACTATTTTCAAATAAAAAGGAAACCGCTTTCATAAAATTCAAAGGAATTAAAAAGCGAAAATTGATTTGTGCTTACATAACAATGTACCAAGCCAAATAAGTTCCCCGCTATACCGATAGCAACGCCTGCATCTCCTTTTATGAAGTCGGTTAAAAATGCGTGTATGAACCAAGTTGAACAATAAAAATGACTACTGACATCTCCAACTTTAGACGTAATTTTCCCAAGATCAGTTA
>JANCMC010038415.1:3955719-4031660 GCA_024363005.1 Charaxes varanes
GTGTATGAACCAAGTTGAACAATAAAAATGACTACTGACATCTCCAACTTTAGACGTAATTTTCCCAAGATCAGTTATGCAGCTGGTTTAGGGGCATAACTTGGCCCATTTGTATTACTAGTGGGCACGGGCGTGATTCGTTGGATTAAATCGATATTTTTTTATTAGCCTGTAATGTCCCACTGCTGGGCAAAGAAGTTATCAATTACGTCCCAGGTTAAAGGGGGGGAGGGGGATAAACAAAAGCTTTGTAACATCACATGTCAAAATTAAAAAAAAATTGAAAGTGTTCGTCCTTTTAAGTATTTATAAACCATGCATAAAATTTTAGTCTCATCGAGGGGAGGTAGTTTCGAAAATTTGACAAGCCATTATAAAATCGAAAAGGCTGGGCAGGGAGAGTTCCGAAATCTTAAAATACGTGTGACGTAAATTTATGGGTGACGACAAAGGCCTGTGCCGATAATGATAAAACTTCATATTTCAGCTCTGGCGACAACCGCGGAGGTTTCTCCATCTCCAGCTTCGCCAAGAAGTACAACCTGGGCGCGCCCGTGGCGGGCAACTTCTACCAGGCGGAGTACGACGACTACGTGCCCCTCCTGTACAAACAGCTCGGTGCCTAAACACACACAACACAATACACACACATCAGACATGCACACTAGTGTAATAAGGCCAAACGCAAACAACCGATGTAGTAGGAACAACCGACATCACGCAAAAATTCAAAATATTAATGTATATTGAGGATGAATAATATTAAGTTTTAACAAAAAAAAACCCACTTTATATTGTCAGAGCTGGGCCAAATTGAAATGGGACCACGCGGGAAGCACCAGCTTTCAAAAAAAAAAAAATGTGGTTATACAATTTAATAAACTTTTTAAGCAGTGTACGACTGACGGCTAAAAAAAATAAAATATATTTTTAAATTATAAATGCGGAGTTGTCAAAACATACTTCATTCGTTAATGGAAAATGTATATATACTGATACATGATTTTTAAATAAATATTCTCATTCATTATAACCTCTAGAGTCGTCTACAGAATCATTAAAATCGATTCACCCACTCGACGGATGTGAGGTAACAAAACTAATAGAAATACAGTCGAATTCTCCTCTTTTTTTGCAGTCGGTTGAAAATTAAAAATTATCGAAGATACAAAAATCAAAATTTAACTGTAAAAGGAGTAATATTGGGTGCCAAAAACATTCATGAACGTCTGGGCCAAACGCTAACAACCTATATTCTATGTGAAAAATTGATAAACATGTAAAACTACAATATTAGTGTCTAATTAGGATTGAGGGGTGGTAGGGATGATTATAAATTATCCCTAGAATATGAATATATGCCTTTCCACACCCTTAAAAATATTCCTAGAATATTTAGATCTAAGAAAAAAATTTTGGAAATTCCTTTCTTTTTTTTGCTCATATTTCTATTTTTTTTGTTAAAAACAAAAGCTAAATCTATTTTCTCGAAGGTCTATCTTTATTAGTGAAATAAATAAATAATTACTGTAGAAGACCTGTTCTCGATATTCAAAAATGTATCCGTTGTATATATTTTGGGTGCGTTTTTTTCTCGATTAATTCAAGACTGAATGTAAAAGAAACAAAAAAAACAGCACTTCGGTCACAATACAACTTTCAATCGTTTGTATTAGCCGTAAGTTTTCCTTTTCCAAATAAAGTAACTTTTATTTGAATTTGTTGTTTATTATTCATGTGAAACTTGACAGCTCGATATATGTTCCATAAGGTTTATATTTATTGGTACCAATATATATGGTGATAATCAGGAAACGCCGGTGCCGAAATGGGAAAAAGTCATCATGCTGAAGTCGAAAGAACACTAGTTTTGAGTTGCTGAGTGTCTAAATGTTTATCTGTCAACTATTCTTTTTATTCCAGATCTGAACTTAGACTGAGAATATTTTGGATTTCAGGCGGCATTTCTACTTAGGTGGTTAGAGTTCCGTACCTCCAAAGGAAAAGTAAAAAGGAATAAGTTGTTTATTTTTGGAGTTGACGCTAGATTTTAAGTTTATGCAGTGAACTTAATACAGCCGTTTTGCCGTCAGGAAAATAAAATAACAGATGCTGAATTAGCTAAAACTGTATACATCTATTTAGCAAGCTAAACATGTGGTTATTTTTTTTAACGTCCTCAAAATTATATTTAATACTATCTATATTAAAAATCAAAGATAGCATCAGCATACAGAGCAATACAGGTACATACTTGTGGAAGGCTAAAAACAGTAACTGATCCAGAAAACTTTACTTCATTAACGCAGATTATTTGTGTTTTTTCACAAAGATAAGAAGCAATAAGACCGAGTGCAGTACTTTTAACCCTATACTGTTCTAGCATAAGCAGCAACATCCGTTGGACACAGTCAAATGTCGGAGAAATCCCAAAAATTTCCAATAGCATCCCGCGATTTCACAAGTCTAGCCGCTGCAACGGTTGTATCAAACTTTAGCAATGATGAATGCGCGCCATTTCTTTTTTTTTTCGAATTTATTCAACTCTACCACCGCAAAGGAACATCTTCAATGCGGCCTAGTTTGAGTTGCCCGGAGCGGCCGGGCCTCGCAGACAGTTGTTCGTTGGAAGGTTTATATATAGTAATCGTAAGTAGAAACTTCGCTAGCGTGAGTTGGTTTGTATGAAGATTTTCAGCGTTTGTACTGCGGTTGTCGTCATCCGTACAGCGCCATCTAGTTTACTTTGGTGTAACCTTTCCACTCGACATCAATGCCATCTCGTTATGTAGCGGCGGCTACACTTATAAGTTGAGCACTTATATATTAAATAATTAAAATACCTAAATGTGTGGTGTATACTAAACAGTTATCATAAGGCAAAGCAAAGAGGAACATAAGGACGGGAATTGAAAGAGACGAAAAATTAAAACTTAATAGAGAAAAATAGATCAATCATAAATTTCCTTAACCATAACACCTGCAAAATATGACCTGCAACTTGAAGAATTTGTCATAATTGGTCCGGATAAATTGCAGTTAGAGACAAATTGGTCGATGTTGAATTGTGAACTGTGCTGTAACTGAAAGAAAAAAAACATCTCTACAATCCAAGCATTTTTAGGAGGTTTATATCTTAAAAATTCATAGTTAAGTAGATTATTGTATCGAGCGCAAAGTGAGTCATTAATGCACGAGGGTTATGTTAGTAAACACATTAACTAAATTAACACGAGTGCATTAATTTCTCACTTCAGCCAGATGCGTAATCTACTTTTCTTCCAACTACATCACACATTTCCTACATCGCTGTCTATTTCAATTTTTTAAACTTTTCTTGTTGAATATGAAGTATCAAAATTTTACAATGGTATGGTTGGTTGGTTTTGTATATTCAGCAAGTATCTTTTTCCAATGCAAACAGTTTATATGAAACTTTATGGGAGACACTAAACCTCAGTAGTAATTTATATGAAAATTAAAAAACAGTGCAGTAATTAAATTTCATACAACATTACTGCACTATTTTTGTTTTAAGCAGAAAAGGCGTCATTTCTAACCGGTTATTTAGTTATTAATAATAACTATACTGCGTAGTTGGAAGAAAAATCTCTTACTAGTCAAGTGTATTGTTGGTTAATGTCATACTACTTTCTTGGTCATAAACAAGAACTCTCATATCAGAATTGGTGCGACGTAGGACCGTACATCCTGAAGTTACGTTTCTATGATTTGTATTTACTATCATCAATTGAAGTGTCGAGGAATCATTCAGGCCCGCACCTGAAACGAAGACAGGATAGAAAAGTAAAATATTGTCTATGGTAATTGTTATCGGGAAGTTAAGTTTACAGGAATATAACTCTTAAATTAACCCGCCTTGTGGAATGTGTCATTGTATGCTTTAACTATACAGCTGGCTATGGCTAACCAATTAATGCTTCAATTGCCTTATGAATTCCAGGAAACCAAAACGTAGCTCGAGCCTCACCTTTTGTCTTAACCATTCCTAAATGGGACTGATGAAGGTCCTTTAAAATGCGTGATTTTAAAGTATCAGGTATAATTATTTTATGACCACGCGTTAAACATCCCTTTTCAAAAGAAATTTGGTATATACAACATTGAAAAGGTTTTAAATTGATATCTAATATTTTTTTAGGTCAATTTGTTTGAGCATACTTGATAACAGTTTTAAGGACAGGGTCATTTTTAGTTTCTTTACGCAATCCATTTAAGGTTATAATCAAAGATCCGTCTACAACAAAGGTTATACATGTTGTACCATCTTCTATGTCGTCATTTTGATTTGCCTCAACATTTTCAATCTCTAAACTTAAAAGTGACAACAAAACTGCATTATTATTAGCGCTACGTACATATTCAATATTATGAGCATTTATAAAAATATAGCATATCTTTGGAGACGATTAGCTGATATTTCAAGTATACCCCTATATGGACCGAATATGGACAATAGAGGTTTGTGGTCTGTTCTTAATATAAAAGGTATTGACCTACCATACAAGTATTGATGATAATATCGATCCCCAAAAATAATTGCAGTTGCCTCTTTCTGAATTTATGAATATTTTTTCTCTGCAGCACTCAAAGTTCGAGAAGCATAAGAAATTGGTCTCTCTATACCATCTCCAGCAATTTGACATAAGATTGCGTCTAGCCCATAAGGTGACACATCTGCTGTTAATATTATTTATGCATCTGGGCTAAAATGTGCCTAGACACATTCGGAACATAACCTTTCTTTTAGTTGTGTCTGTTCCGAAGTCCAATCCCATTTGGATTTTTTTTAAAAGATCATATAATGGACTCATAATGGAAGCATTAGGTATAAAATTACGGTTATTAATAACTAACCCCAAAAATGATTGTAAATTATTAACATTCTTTGGGATTGGTGAATCCATAAAGGCTTTCACTTTATTTGGATTTAAACCATGTTTATCTATAACATAGCCAAAATTTGTTACCTTATCTTTGAAAAACTCACATTTAATTATTTGCAAAGTTAAACCTATATCTTTGAGTCTACTTAAAATAGCATATAATCTATCTAATTTTACCAGCTCAATACATCGTGAATGTTATCACCAGTATAAAATTTGTGACTAAAGTATTTTGTATACATATTGTAGCGGCCGCTATATAACAAGATGGCAATGATGTCGAGTGGAAAAGGTTACACCAAAGCAAAAATAGATGGTGCTGTACGGATTACGACGACCGCTGTACAAGAACTAACTCACGCAAGCGAAGTTTCTACTTACGATCACTATATATAGACCTTCTGAGGAACAACTGCCGGCGAGGCGCGGCCGCACCGGGCGACTCCAACTAGCCCGGACACGAAGATCTTTCTGTGCGGTGGTTGAGCATATTGACCTTCGCTCCCACCTTTCATTCCTCGCCGAAAGCCTTTCACCTTGGTGTGCCTTTCCCAACCTACTGTGTTAACTGCCTTCCAAAACACGGAAAAGATCGGATATTTGAAACTCAGAATCGGTCACCCATCTATCGCCTGGCCGCGGTCAGGACTGCTTAACCTAGCGATCGACTCAAATGCCGGCCACTGATAAAGCTACGACCGAAGTACTTTCCACGAAGTATAACTGAGGCGTGAGGAGTATATAAGGTTGACGTAAAATTACTCCTAATTAATTAAAGCATTCGAATTCAATTATGTCATAAATTAAAAATATAAAACTAGTATGTTATATCGGGAGTGCCTGACTAGTTTGGAACCGGTCTGGGGTCCTTATCGTCTCGTCGCAACATCCGCACCAGAATATCTGAGCACCTTCGCAGAGTAAGGTACATGGACATAAGTGGTTCGGCAACGGCGAGGCACATACATAACTCGGGTGTCCACCACTAAATCCGTTTTGATAAAGCTTCCAATCATCTAGGGAAAAATATCTAATACCTAGAACAATACGAGAGGAAAATTAAATAGACCGCCACCCGAACTTCCACAGAGAGAGTGGGGTATTACTACCAGCCTAGGATCCCCTCTTAAATAAAGGAAAACCTCGCACGGGCCAAGGAACCACACTAAAAGAGGACGCCGTGAGTTCGGCACGCAGGGCATCGTTGGCAAGGGTGGAAAAATAACATTTCTCTGACTCTTCATCAGAAGAAGCGCATGTGTCCCCATCGCGCTTAGCCTGCACTCGCGCGCAGATCCCGCCGCGGCACCGCTTCGTAGCAAGATAATGAATGAATGAATGAATGAATGAGTGAATGATTGAATGAATGAAAACTTTATTAAAAAAGTTACACGACTACTAAAAAAAATATTTTAACAAGGACTTACACAAACAAAAAGAATAAAACCTTAAAAATTAATAATACATATCGTATTGACGTGTGACAATTCTAAAGAGGATGACTAGTCAGCATTTTTATGAGGTCACAAATTACCTCAGCTGATTTCCTGTAGCTCCCGAGCGGAGGGCGTGCAGTACAGTAACATTGCCGAGTATGTATTTATAATACATCACAGATTATAGAGGAGTGGCATGTATTGTATTAAATATAATTCTAGCATGTAATGTACTATATAAATACAAGATATTAATAAGCGATGGTTCATAGGCATTTAGGAATGTGTGTGCGTGTGTGTTTCCGGTGTCTAAGCGTGTGTGTGTGCGCCTACGTATCTGCCTTGAATTAATAAGGATCGTCCTCTCTTAGATAAGGACCTCGGACGGGTTCGAAACTAGTCGTTTTATAAAGAAAAGAGCATACTCATTTGTTAAAGGCCGGCAAGGCATCTGCGATCTCCCTGGTATTGCAGTTGTCCATGGGCGTCGGTAGTCACTTAGGTGAACCGCCTGCTCGTTTGCCCATTGTATTAAAAAAAAGCAAGTGTGAATTCCCCTCAGGAAAGTCAAAGTTGTGAAATAGATCTAGTAGGTAGTATAAATTAGTCGTGAAGCAATAAAACATTTATGCCCACGACTCGAAAGACATTCTCAATTTTGTCAAATTTGATTTGAAATTTAAACTTGATTTAGTCGTAAAGCAGGGTTATACTTCCGTCCGCTCCGTTTTACGACTAACACTAGGCGTGACTCGAATAATCACGGACTCATTTCCCAAGTCTGATGAGAGGACATATCCTTAGAGCGGCGTTTTTCAAACTTCGATTATCAAGGCCTGGTTATTTACACACTTTCTCCGTGACCCACTAAAATGTTTATGCATATACTTTGATACATTTGCAATTTGCAACTGCGATTCATTTTTTATTGTCTAGTAATTTCGTTCTCTTAGGGAATTCTAGATGCTTAGAGCCTCAATAGCCCAACGGTATAAGGTATGGACTGAAATCCGCAAGGTTCAAATCCCATCGCCGTTGGGGTATTGTCGCACCCACTCCTAATAGAAGCTGTTAATTTAAGCTTAGTTGGAGGTGAAAAGGGAATATTAGACATACCTAAAAAATATTCCTAATATTCGCAAAATCGCGATGCAGCTAATATTTGCTAGCAAACCTTTGAAACGCACACATTAATAGGTGAAAGATGCTTTATTCAGGAAACAAACATTTTTTTAAACACGTAAGTAAAGAGTCCCTGACTCCTGAACTAGCGTAAGCTGTTTCAGGAGCCAATGCCCTCCATAAAACTAGAAACTAGTTACATTATATAATACGTTTAATTTATAAAGAAAAGTAAAATAATAATAATATAAGTTAAAAGTAAATGAAAGGGTTCTAATGGTAAACTGGAGGGCGGACCTTGAGAGTCCGGTAGCGGGTATAGCGACAGTGGAAGCGATCCGCCCTAACCTGGAGAAACGGCTCTTTAGGAAACACGGGGCGCTTACATTTAGACTTGTGCAGATACTTACCAGCCATAGGTGCTTTGGTAAGTATCTGAATCAAATTGCTGGACGCGAGGAGACGCCAGCTTGGCATCGGTGTGGTGATGCCGTCGACACGGCACATCACACAGTCTCAGAATGCCCGGCATAGAATAATCAAAGACAGTACCTAATATCGCTGGTCCGAGGAGATCTCTCGTTGTCAGGTCTCATCAACGCCATGTTTGCCAGTGAGACGGGATGGACAGCGGCCGTGTCCTTCTGTAAGAATGTTATTTCACGGAAGGAAGCATTGGAGAGGGAGAGAGAAGCTGAAGATGCGGCGCCCCCTCTTCGACGGTACAGTTACAACTATTTAATTTACTTTGTACTATTTAAACCTTCCTTCCCAAAAATATGTCACTAGCTATAAAGTCAAGATACGAATGGTGAGTTTGTCACATATCTTCTTCGATATTAAATCGAATGAGTGGATCTTCCTTTATCTGTCCTATAACTGGTCCGATCCACTACGGTTACGTGACTCCGAGTGCCCTAGCTGCTATTGTCACACCCCCTATACCGTCCGTGACAGTAGTACCGTGAAATATTTTGTTCCACACAAATAGTATTAGTAAGATTTTATCTTGTTCATTATTTTAAGTGGTAAGTGACCTCCATGGAGGGCCAGGACCAGCTTTATCTCTTCTTATTTCATCTTCTCGATCAGAATAATCTCTGAAATAAATAAAAAAGAAATATGTGAGTTGTTTTTGGAATAATTTCATTAAATACACACTATTGAGTTCCATAAACCAGAAACTTACCTTGAATATGAACGACGACCATTATGGGATGTGTGTCTAGGAGCATTGTATGGTGGCGGCTCTTGGCGTCTTGGGGCTGGTAATTATTATTTCAAACCACTAGCAAGGTGCGTTTTTTGTCTTGTCAGTAACATATTATATGCAATACAAATTGGCTAAAATTATACTCTTACCTGGTTCGGATCGGTGAGTGGAACATAGGAAAGGACATCTAAAGTCGAACTAGTAGGATTACACCGGATTTGTGTAGGCAGGGGAGGGATCACGCGGTGAAATTGAGGGGTTTTTTTTAGATATCAATAAAATCTAAACTATACAACAGGACGCCCCCGGCGGTGGCGGCATGCCCCCCATGAACAGGGGAGGGGGTGGCGGCTCAATCACGGTGAGATTTACACTTTGACCAGGCATTGCTAACTGAAATCTTCTTCTTCTTCCTAGCGTTATCCCGGTTTAATACCAGGGTCCGCTTAGAATGTAGAGGATCTGGCTGTGGGGAGAGTTAGTATGACCGACTGCCGTCTGACGTCATCCCCGGAACCACCACAATCTCTGCTCGTGACTTATAGGATTTTAATAATAGTAATAAATAATAATAAATTTGGACTATCATCCATTTTGTGTTAGTATGTACAGGTAGTGCCTTAACCTATTGTTAGTAAAAATTATAGAAAAATTCTCATGACACTAAGGTCTTGTGCTGGTGTGCACATTATTACAGCTCCTCCATAGAGGGGGAATCTTTAAAACGAATGGAAACCTTACTCAGAAAGCACCTGGTAGCACTTTTTTTCTTTCTTCTTTATCTACTTCTACCTAGTGTCATCGCTGTCTAGTACCAGGGTCCCCTTAAATTGCAGTCGGCGTGGCTGTGTGGCCAGTTACGATGACCGACTGCCATCTGACGTCATTCCTAAAACCCCCATAGTCTGTACCACTACCACGACTCACTCAGTGACATAAATCGGAACCCACCGTTTTGCGTGCTTTCCGAAACACGAAGGAGGTCAGATATTTGAAATCATTTTCATTTGTTAATTCTTTGCTAAATCATTTAATAGCCATCATCAAAAAGACAAATATTTTGGGATCACTTTTAATGTTCGTTTCGCCCCGATACCGGAGGATAAGACGCTATAGCCGGTATTCTTCACGTGTTCACGCACTGATTTACTAATTTGTGTACCATGCCTAATGTCATATATCTCTTGGGGTAATCAACAAGTCATTATGGTACAAGTCATAACCCCAAATCTACGGCGGTGAGGTTTGAACCGGGTACGTTGCGGATTTCAGTCCGTACCTTATACCGTTGAGGTACTGAGGCTCTAGAGACCTCGTGTCCTCCTTATCTGGTTCTGTAGCGAAATTCGTTATTATCCGTAAGTTACGTCACGCGTTAAAGGGAAGGGTGCCACTAAAATGCGTATATAATAAAATAAAGTATTCATAAATTTTCTCTAATTATTAAAGTTGAAATTATTCATCCTAGTAAAATGTGATAATAAAATAACTATAATTAAATGTTGTGACGAAATTCCTCACAACATTTAATGCACGATATGAGGCTTAACAAGCGTATGTCTCCCCTTTTTTTTTTGTCACTAATGAAAGGAACATTTTGCAATGTCAAGGAAATACAGCTAAGGTAAATGTTTATTGAGATGACCTCTTGGCCATTTTATATATTCTTATTTTTGTTTGAACGGACGTGATGGCAATTGAGTTCTCCTTCTGATCTATTTTTATAGCCTTTTATAGCCTTTACTCCATCCCTTTCCCTTACTCCTGTCTTTCTTGTAGCTGAATTGGTCCGGCGCATCCGGCTGCCGGTGCCTCATTCTTACATAAGATCGGCGCGAAGTAGCGGCAATGCTGTCACGTCAAGTGATGGCCACTCCAAACAGAAAAGCACGCAAACTAAAATATAAGTGGAATAAAAAATGCCTTATTTATCTTACTTGGAATAACGCGTATTTGCCGACAAACCGTAACTTTCCGCTTACTCTCAACTATTTCTCGTTCGATAAGCAGCACTCCTTTTTCAAATGAGCTTTTAAATTCTGTTAAAACCTGTGTTTTCGATTTTACAAAATACGAGTCATTTGAATTCGTGAAAATCAAATCAAAATGAAAATTTCTGAAATGTGTTCGTAGAATACTTGGCCAAATAACTTTGAAATAAATTACAAATGTCCACTTGAAGGAAACATTATTATTATATATAAGTAACGGACCAGACAGGCAGACGATGTCCTGCCCGAACGTTGGACTACTTACTGTTTACTTCTGTTATCCTATATCATCCCCGATCCTGTCCCCGTTCCCGTATTATTAGAAATAACGAATGACTACAAATCGTTTCTGCTTTGTACAGTGGTAATAAAGTGCAAATTGACTCTACATTTTAGTTAGGAAACATTTGTATGGAAAAAACGGCTGTTTTTAGGGATTTCCCGAGTTCCCGACTTCAACGAACGTTGTTGAGTTATGCGCTTACCAACACATATTGCGATTAATTTTTTTAAAGTAATAAGTACAACAATAATTTCACGCGTTATTGCTATTTATTTATTTATTACAAACTTTTGTGGACTAGCATTTTATCATAGTTTTTAATAAAATCAGACAAAAAGTATTATTTTCAACCAACTTCTAAAAGCTCTCAATATTCAAAAGAGTCCTGATTTTTTATGTGTGTTACCATAGAACTTTTGACTGGATGAACTGATTTTTATGATTCTTTTTTATTTGAAATCTGCTACTTCCCACGGAGTTCCATTTCATTTTGACACAGATATGACGATTTGAAGTCGGTTTTTTATGTTATTCTTTGTCTTAATTTAAACCACACACCTTACTGATATTAGGCCGGACTATTACCTTCGAGCTATCGAGGATTTGAAAGTATGACGTCACCAGCTAATAAATTACAAACAAAATCTCTCCGGAGTATCCCAGAGAAGAATCTCTTACGAAATAGATTATCCCCAAGTGGGAGTTATGTCGAACAAATACACATAATCCTATTTACTCGGGCCCTAATTCCACGGGCCCGAGAAGGCTTTCCTTAAATCACTCGGAACCGTTCTAGTATCGACTTTATATTTTACTTTGTTATACAATTGTGGAGAAATTTCTGCTCTATCGTCAATGCAGTAGGTTCAAATTATCTTGTACGACGTGAGAGCACGAGATTATAATGTATGAAGGCAATTCGAAGTGAGTTAAATATAAATTGTAAATCATATTGCGTATCGCCATATTTCTCACGTTTTGAATAATTCTTTTTAGGCTATGTTTAGATAAAGGAGTTATAATAATTAAGTAGAACAAGTTGTCACATCCATAGACTAAATTAAAACTTCACTTCTTGGGCTAGTACACATATAGATACACTTTTTATATGTTATATAATTTTATTTATAACTCAAACAGTTTCGTATTTAAATATTTATAAAGATATGTACCACTATCTGCGCCCGCGATTTTGTCAGCGTATAATTAGATAAAAAAAATAGATTCAATATTAGGATGATGATGTATATATAGTCTTTCTCGATAAATGGGCTATGCAATACTGAAAGAATTTTTCAAATCGGAGCAGTAGTTCCTGAGATAAGCGCGTTCAAGCAAAGAAACTCTTCTGCCTTATATATTAGTACTAGCTGTACCCTACGTGTGCCACTCTTATTACTTAGAGGTTTAAAAATAGTTTTTGTATAAGAATTAATGTTATGTTTATAAAAAGACCATCACAAAAAAATGCATGATTTTAGAACTAATTTCATTAACATAAAAAAGGTTATACTGAGCAAACCTTAAAAGAAGACATATGCTGTCATAGTCTTTTATTTAGAACTTTTAAAGGGGAACAACTTTGTAATATACTTCACTTTTGCGAAACTTTAACCATTTACGCAGCGCACGCAGCGGAAGCTCTCAAATGGGTAAAAGAACCCCCGATTGTTCCTATTGTTCTTAGTGTTATGATATATAGCCTATGACCTTCCTCGATTAATGACCTATCTAATGCTGAAAGAATTTTTCAAATCGGATGTGTATTTCCGGAGATTAGCATGTTCAAAGAAACAAAGAAACTCTTCAGCATTATATATTAATACATTATATACTAATACAGATATATACGTACTTTATTGTATTATAATAAATTGAGGCGCTTAAATAAAATTGGAATTGTTTGAAAGCCTCAATCTTAAATATCGTAAGAGACGAGAAAAGTGAACAAATCTAAGAGCAGCCGTAATTTCAGGAGGACCTTCTGAAGTCCATCGAATCAGTGCCCGGCGTAAAGGGGATTATGTGTTTGTTTGGCTACTTGGGAGTAATTTATTTATCCAAGAGATTTTTGCCTGCGCTGTGAAAAACTTTGTCTTCAGTCTTTCGAAGAATCGCCTTATCTCCTCTTCTTTAAATATTAACGTAACAATGACATAGATGAGATAAGATTATTTGGACAATAATTGGCTGTAATTCTCTTGTGTTTTTCATGAGATAAATAGTGCATCTAACATTCCATGGTATGAAATGAAGTTTTATTTATTTATTTTTTATAAAGAATATTAGGAATACTTTTTAGGTATGTCTAATATTCCCTTTCTCCTCTACTAGTAAGCTTAAATTAAATGCTTGTATTAGGAGTGGGTGTGGTTAGGAGTGGGACAATATCCCAACGGCGGTGGGGTTTGAACCTTGCCGATTTCAGTCCATACCTTATACCGTTGAGCTATTGAGGCTCTAAAATGGTCTGTAGCCGAATTGGGCCGACGGGGTACCAGTACCACTTTCTCACTTAGGATCGGCGTACAGTGGCGGCGGTGCTGTCACGTCAAGTTGTGGTTTTTTTGTCGTATTTCGTTCGGTTTATAACACTTCCCGGTGGCTTAAACTCGTCTTTAAAGGTCGTGCAGAGCGCATATTCGCAAGCTATATTTGACAGTTTAAAAATTACCATTCCGAAAATGTGTTTGTACGAGGAGGGCCCCGTCCCGGGAGGGACTCGCTGCACCCCCCCCCCCCCCCAACTACCAGTGACGCTGTCGAGGCTGATAGGGCCAACAGCAGAAACCACACAAAAATGCCTCATTTGGAGGCGATACAGTAGAAGAATTGTGACGAGGATCAGTTATAATTCTTCTTCCTAGCGTTAGCCCGGTTAAGTACCAGGGTCCGCCCTTCTTAACCTAGCGCTCGACTCAAATGCGGACCACTGCTCAGGAGAAGACAATGGACTCAATATCTACGCGTGACCCTCATATTCATAATAAATTTTATAAACAGTGTTCGAATGGCCTCGAAACGATCGTTATGTCGAATGCACTATTAATGAAGTTAAATACCTTCATTATATTATTTCACAACTAGCTCTTCCCGTGACTTCGTCCGCATAAAACAAGGTGAACATATTTAGCGTGACACATAGCCTTCCTGGAGAAGTATGCTATCCAACGACGTTTTACCTCAAAATGTGACTAAACAAAAGCCGTAATTATGTCCTACGATGAATGTGATATCCATGAATAAATGGAGGTCCTTTCCACCTATAGGTCTAGTCTTCTTATCGATTCAACGGTAAATACATTGTTGTTGTTGAGTTTTTTTTCCAATTAAATTGTTCGGGCCCAAATAGCGGCGTGGAAACAGAGTAGACTGCGCGGGCGCCTCGAAAGGACTCTTCTGTGGACTCTAGTTTTTTTAGAAAAAAATTTAATTTTAAATTTAATTTGTGTCCAAGGGCATCAGTAGACACTTAGCTGCCTGCTCGTTTACCCCTTTTAACATAAAAAAACCACTCTATTGTCTTGGCTCAGAAGGTAGCCACATCGTATGCCCTTGCAGTGTTAGCCATTAAGCCCTGCACCTAGGTCACACTAAAAGATGACAAATTGTTTGAGTTGTACCGCACAATCAGCTCAGATTGAATAAATAAAACATTAACAATGTTATAGTCCACATGATAGCCCACTGCTATAACTACACGTGTATTAAATATATACAGGACTATATGTCGCACGGACGTTTGTTTTTAAGATCCACAACTTAATGCCCGTGTTACAGGTAACAGACGCCTGTTACATACAAATATTTTTTCAGGAATATATATATACATACATACATACATATAGATATACATATAGATAATACACCCAGACTCAACTTGAGAAAATTATTATTATTTTTTTGTTAAAAAGAATACTAGGAATACTTTTTAGGTATGCCTAATATTCCCGTTTCCCCCCCTCCCTATTCAGCTAAATTTAAAGCTTGTATTAGGAATGGGTGGGTTAAATTAAAAGCTCGTATTAGGTATCGGTGCGACAATACCCCAACGGCGGCGGGGTGTGAACCGGGTACCTCGCGGATTTCAGTCCATACCTTATACCGTCGAGTTATAAGAAAAAAAATAAGAGAAAATATTAAAAATTTATTAATTTATATTATACATTTAATACCTACGTTATACTCAAAATTTTGTTCCCATCCCATATTGAAAACCAGAGGATATGGAGTTGGTTTTTGAATCCGCTAAATTCCTACAATTGTAATACAAAAATTGTTAAAAATGCCTTTTAGAGTAACTCTTATATGATACATTGCATAAAAATATTGAAGAAAATTGTTTCCATTTTGTAATTTGTCAGTATTTGAAGTTGAAATTTAAAAGAGACGGATTTCTTAGCAATACTCTATAGATTGTCCGTTTAGGTATCGAGTTCGTCGTATTGCAGAGGAAGGAACCAAAGCAGGGCCTTGGTCTTGCGACACAGATGTAGGTTTAATTTCCCTTTGGGATGTCCACCAAATCTCACCGTCACTGCCCGTGTTCCCTTCCTTGATCAGCCAGATTGACTTTGTTTCATTGAATTATTATTTTTGTCATTTATATATATCTAGAAATTATTTTCCTACAAAATTACTGTCTCTGATGAGATCTTTTAAACTGAATAGTCTCGATATAGGCATAGAGAATAGGCATATAGGCATAGAACAAGGTGGAAAGAGGTAGTGTCAAAAACTAAAGACAGGGCGAAGTGGAGAGATAAAATCAGAAAGGTTGACCCCACCACCATAAGGGATACATAATTAAGAAAAGATGTTCTCAATGCTTTACTTGAAATAAGATATTCAACAATACAGTATTTGTGATCAGAACTGATTGAACATGGGATTGCAGAAGAAATTCTATGAATGCAACGAAATGTTTATTACGGACGCGCAATTAGAGTACTAGCCGCCCCAAACATAGGATCTATATTCGCTTAATAAATCGCAAACAATTATTCTCTCCCGATGCGTTGTCATGGTTACGTCACGGACGAAAAACAATATTTTACTTTAAAGTATTATGACTCTTATTTTGTCACTGCAAGGTTTATATTTGCACCAAATGTAAGTGCCATTGTAATCAAAGTGGACATAGTATTCAAACTGTTTGCAACAAATCGAAGGGGACTTAAGTGCTATGAGAACCTCTACATCACTCGCAGTGGCTTTTTTTCAATATATCAGGTCTCGATAAATAATCGCGCTGGTTTTAAAAATTGAAAGATTAAAAAACGAGCGTTTTTTTACTCGTCATAAATTTTTGTATCCCGGGCTTAAATATGAAAGTTGATTCTTAATTCCTCCTTAGCACGGGAGCTTTTTTAACGGGCGTTGAAAAAGCGTTCAAGTAGAACATATGTATGAATTTGTGTTTACACGGCAACGCTTTTTTATCGAACAATGTTCTATTTTCAACTCTATATATAAATATACGGTATATTTTCGCATAAACGACGTTGAAAAAGTGGCAACGCCGAGATTTAAAACAACGCTTTTTTAACTCTCGTGCGAATGTGGGCTTAGCGAGTGAACTCCAAAAACATATAATGTATTTGAAGTTAAGATGCTTCGTGATTGATACTGAGAAAAAAAGCAAACAATTTTTTAAAACATTTTACGCCATTCAAAATTGTGCTTTTTCCCGCTCGAATAAGGTCTATTATTGTCCAAACGGTACGGAGTAAATTTAGACTTTAAATTTAGTTTTGATAAATCATTATAGTAATGTAACTGCGTTTGACGTTAAATTCAAAACATTCGCTGAGCTTAACTCCGACAAAACCTCAATCCATTAATTCAATTCCTGTCAAAATATATGGTAAATTTTAAATGGAATATAAATAAATATGGAATTTGGGTAAAACTACAATTTTTAAAATATATTACTTATGACACTTTGACCTTATATGCAACAAGCGGTCCCGGCAGACGTTGTCCTACCCGACCGTTGGGTTACTTACTATTTATTAGATTCTATTATCCTATAATATTGTCCCCAATCCCGTTTCCTTTCCCGTTCCATAATTGTTCACTATTTTGGCGTTAATGGCTTAAACATGAAAGATAGATATATGCTGCCGTGGGCTTTTTTGTAGAACTATTTAAGATAAACATTTCTTTCATACACTATATACGTGTAACTCTACCGGTTTTTGCAGCGCACGCCAGAATAGCTCGCAGACGGCAAATTTTTCTCATACATACATTTATCGCTATATTTTGGACTATTCATACAATATCTTTATAAAAATAATATATGTGTTATTTTGATATATAAACTATATTATGGTAAAGTTTTATTAAAATCCATTCAGTAGTTTTTCCGTGAAAGAGTGTCACACATACATCCATACATCCAAGTGTACAAACTATCGTTTATAATATTAGTAGGACAATGGTACTGTATACAAAAACAATAAAAAAATAAAATAAAAACCTCTAAAGCCGAATGGAAGTGTCGCAAAAAAGAAATGGGAAACACTGCCCAATAAATGTAATGGACTAAAGAGGATTGTTTTTAATTAGCGACGGGAGGGTCAAAAAGGTAAAAGTTGAGACCAAATGCCCTAACTGATACCGGTTTAATTACATTTGACTATCCGACAAAATGTCCAAAAAGAAGCGGGAAATGGACATTTATTAGCAACTAGCTGTTTCCCGTGACTTCATCCGCTTAAATTGCGAAAACTCTTCATCCGCTTAGACTTCCTTAATCTGGTCGTATCGAAAACTTCTTTCTCAGCGGATGTCTATTAACTATAAAATAACTCCCTGCTAAATTCCATCTTTGTACGTACGTCCCGTAGTTTTCGAGATTCGTAACAGGTGACGTTTCGCTTTTATATACATCTTATAGATTAAGGAAACTGAAATGTTTCCCTTACAACAATTTTTACGAATTAAGACTATATACCACAACCTGGTTGTCTTTTCTGGTACTGGAATGGATTGGGATATCTCAGAACATAATAGAGTGGTATGAGAAGGCGGAATCCTTAGCCTAGGGACATTGCAGGCTAATTAAAAAATACAGTATAATTCGAGTGAATATGGTCACTCGACCATGAATGTAAAACTGTCTCTATTAATGTTTGGACTTGTCCGGTTCATTCGTCACTCATTCACCGAACTCAAACCGACAAGCGACCTTAATACGTTAATCAATTTTAATCAACGTAAACATCCAATAAAACTGAGCAAGTACTTAAATAAATCGGCCATTTGTCCGTACTGGATTCTTCGGGCGCAGTAAATCAGTGTGACTCGGAAATATCAATTCGAGTTTCCTTTAAACTTGATACATATTGCGCTGGAGTTGTACGCCTGTTGCCAATTAGAGATGAGCTGACAAATGTGGGTGACACACGGCGTAAGTAGCGTTTGTTAGGAAACATACGTTGTATTAAGTTCGAGTCAGATATCATAAATAAACTGAACACATAACTTCCTTGACTTTTTAATGAGCAAGAAAAACATACTTAGTATTATTTTTGCTAATAAAATGGAGGGATCAATGCAATTTTTGAAGATATAGTTGATCAAGAAAGTGCTTTACCATTTTGGATAACATAGTACGTTGCTCGAGGACTTTCGTCTTCAGGCAGGAAACGTGCGTAGGTATATTTTATTATATTAAAACTTTAAATAACACGTATATTATTATTTTTACTGACAAAATAAAAGTGACAATGGTTTTAGTTGACTTTCAAATTGACATTATTTTAATAGTCATTTAGACACAAAAAGTAATTTAAATCGAATACACTAAGGAGTATTGATATCAATATCGAAGCAAATTCCCTTTTTTCACGATTTATCGATACCTGTTTCGCAACTCACCGAGAGTCACTTTTTTTTCTTTATTGTTCCTCTTTCTCTCTTATATTATTACACATTCTATATTTTATATTTTTCACATTTATCACATATTTTATCACAACTTTATAGTTGCTTTTGAATAACGATCGCTCATTTCGGCAGTTCTTCGCGGAGCTTGCTTAAACGTTCGTTTAACTTCACAGTTACATAGCAACGATCTATGGAATATAAAAAAAATATCGATAAGTCATAAAATTGAGGAGGTCGTGGCCTAATCAGTGGTCGACATTTGAGTAGATCGCTAGGTTAAGTTGTTGTCGCTGCAACCGGGTCTTAGATGGGTTATCCATTCTAGCACTGGTTTATATTTGATATACAACCTCCCCCGTGTTTCGGGAGGCACGTAAAACGTTGTCGTAAGGTTGTAGAGATCGTGGGGGTTTTGAGGATGACGTCAGATGACGTACGTCCACCTGTGAGCTGAGCAGTCCCTTGGGTAGCAGGATGCGGTAGAGCTGGATGACCTCGTCGTAGGTGAGGCGCACGTTGTAGCCCGCCTGCCGGATGCGCACCGTCTCCAGCATGCCGGTGTACCGCAGCTGGCGCTGGACCGTCTCCTCGTCGAACACGTTAGGGCGAATGAATCACAACTTGGCGAACATCGTAATGTACAAGCTATATCAAACAAGACGAACAAATTGCGTAACTTATGGGCAATCTAGCTGCTGACAGCTGGCGCTCAGTAAATCATATCAGTATACCGACAAGCAAGTTATATATACCTATCTACCCTACAGCCTACATTAAGACTGACACGCACACTACTAATGTGTATTGCTAACACATGGATAGCTCATATTCACATAGCTAATAAGTTTGGGATCACAATTTCTTCTTCTTCTTCTCAGTCGTGCACTCCTGACGGAGTGGCTCCCCAGTGTCGGAATTTTTCGTCGGCTTTTTCTTGAAATGTACAATTTTTATTACCCCAATCTCTGGTCGAGAACCTCAGCTAGTTCTTCGTGCACTTTGTTTATTACTAAATACTAGCTGTTGCCTACGACTGTGTTTGCTTGTTGCAGTAAAATTAAATATTACTCCCTAGATAAGATCCGCGTCAAATTCAATTTGTGCAATATCGAGTCTCCTAACTATAGTAAAGAACTTCGAATAATGGTACCGATAGTTTTGGCTTCAGGTATAATTTTTTAGGAGGGGGGGTAGGGGCAGGGGCGCGAGGGAAGCGGTAGGAACCGGAGCGGGGGAGGGCGGATTTCGGGGGCGCAGGCACAGCACGTACACGAGCACGAACAGCGCGTAGGGCGCGAGCACGGCGACGCCAAGGCGCGCCACCTCCGCGCCGCCCGCGGACGACACGGAGAATCACTTCTCCTCGTCCACTGATTTATAACCGTCCTTTCAGCATCTCCTAGAGGAAAGGTATGAGGTATAACTGGGGTCTATCAAAATTTGTGTTTATTCTATTTACACCTCGTGCGCATATATTTTAGAACCTCAATAGCTCAACGGTATAAGGTATGGACTGAAATGCGCACCCACCGCAGTTGGGGTATTGTCGTACCCACTCCTAATACTAGCTTTTAATTTAAGCTTAGTAGGAGGGGAAAAGGGGAATCTATCTAAATTTGTGGTGTAGTCATTGTTATTCCTCCTTGTCACACTTTAATTGGAGGTAGCGCTTGCAGTCGGCGCGTCCGGGTACCAGTACCTCTTTTTCACACGAGATCGGCGTGAAGTGGCGGCAATGCTATCCGATAATTGGTCAGATCCACTACGGGTACGCGACCCCGGAGCACCCTAGCTGCTATTTTCACACCCCCTATACCGTCCGTGACAGCAGTATCCGCATCGCTCGGTACGGCTGCACGCTGTCAGCTCCCACCTCCTTCCGCCCCTTACATGCCCCCCACTGTATCAATTACTGAACATTCCAAGCGAGATTTCACATTTTACACACAATTTGCTGTGTTACCTTTTTATTATTCAGATTATGTTGTCTTTATGTTGCCTTTAGTGTCAGTAAATTGATAATAACTAACACACACTACAACTTCATACACATTGCACAGCTATAAATAACACATATCCCATTTATCGAGGAAGGCTATTGGCTGTTTTACGTGCCTTCCGAAACACGGAGGAAGTCATTTGGAAGGTATTTAAAAACAGTGTTAGAAAGGGGCCCCCTCTATCACCGCGGTAACAGCTTAAGCTAGCGGCTCAAGTGCCGGCCACTCAAATTAAGCTACGACATCCTCAAGCTCCATGATTATGCATTTAAAAAAAAAATTCTCTGCTATAATTTGGTTAAAATCCAATTTCGACACTGGTTCCTGCTAGTGTAACATCGATACTAATATATAAAGCTGAAGAGTTTGTTTGTTTGCTTTAACGCGCTAATCTCAGGAATCACTGGTTCGAATTTAAAAATTATTTCAGTGTTAAATAGTTTAGTTTTAGTGAGATAGCCCATTTATCGAAGAAGGCTATAGGCTATATATCATCACGCTAAAATTAAATCTAATTTTTAATTACCTTATTTGCGCGAATCGTGGGTACAGCTAGTCCCTAATATTTGGAGATTTTAAGGTACCTATTTATAAAATCGAAATAAAACATTACAAACCCATTATCGTGACCCTAATTTTAGTCGAGGTTAAGTAATTTTGCGAGTAGTTAATTGCTGTTACAATCGCTTTATAATTAGATGTCGCTACTAAATTGAAGACCTCTCGCAATATTTACTACCAATTACGAGATACTCCGTACAGATGGGGCAATTTATTACGATAAAAAAAAAAATTAACATTTAAATTAGACTGAAAGGTAAAAAACCACGTGGCTTGGTTCACTCTATCTGTAATCTAGTCTAATTTAAACTGTAGGATAGTTCTTGTCTCGATTTTCACCCCGATATAATTTATTGCAAACTTAATCTATAATTATATATTAATATTAGCCTAGGCTAAAGAGTTTGTTTGTTTGCTTGAACGCGTTAATCTCAGAAACTACTGGTTCGATCTGAAAAAGTCTTTCAGTGTTAGATAGCCCATTTAACAAGGAAGTCTATAAGCTATATAGCTTATAGACATCACGCTAAAATTAAACATCTATTTTTAACTACTCAATAAAAAGTAAGCTAACGTTTGCGACTGCAGCCTTTTTTTGTCGCTGGGAAATGCATTTACACATTGCCCCGCTCGCAAATGATCCCATAATGTAGGAACATTTGCAAACGGGAGTGTGGGACTCGCTAGCTCTGCTAGAATATATTCTAGCCGAGCCATCGTCATCCATTGGATAGGGTACTAGCGGCGCGCTGGTACATGCTTCCCTGATAGTACAAAATATGCCGGGTCCGCTAGTAATACTATAATTCTCTTTGCAGGGTTCATATGGGATTGTAAAGTTAGCCTATAGCGAAGAAGATGACACACATTATGTAAGTACTTGAGAAATTTAACAAATACATAATATATGTATATTTAATATATTAATGTTATTACTTTTAAGTTACTGTAACGATAAGTCCTGACATTTTGCACGAATTCATTAACACAATAATACGTTACACAAAAATTAGATATTAAAAATATACGTCGTTATTGCTGTTATATAAAACCAGTTGGTTTAGTATTAGTCGTCATAAATGTTGATTCAAACGAATAGTTACTTGCAAATATTAGTCTAGTTGAGGGGATCTTCCTTTGTATCTGTCCGTTACTGCTTAGTACCACTACGGGTACGCGACCCCGGACTACCCTATCTGCTACTGTCGCTCCCCCTATACAGTCCGTGACAGTATTATCCGTATTCATTTTTTTCATTCTATCTACCTTTATATACTTTTTACTCCATCCCTTATTCCTTCAGTCCTATCTATTTATCTGATTAGAGGTAGCACCACGTTTGTAGGCCTTTTGAACTGCAGCCAAATTGTACCGGAATGTCCGGGTACCAATACCTTACCCAAATAAGATCAACGTGAAGTGGCGGCAGTGCTGTCACGTCAAGTGATGGTATTGTTCCCGGTGACCTAAACCCTGCACCCTGCTCGCGGTGCAGATTTCCATGGCCGTCGCTAGTTAATTAACCGCTGTTCGTTAGACCCTTATAACATTTAAAAAAAATTGATAGAAATTTATCAAGTCTTGCAATAAACTAATTATAAACACTTGCTAATGTTAATGTAGTTTAAAACTTAAAAGCAAGCGAGATTGCAATCGTCCGCCCCCAACGTTGTCTCGGTAAATTTATTCTCATACAGGGCAAAAGTTTATGTTGTCTTGCACTATAAATTAATTATAAAGTATAGCTTGTGTTATTGTAGTTTATGGCATATAAACTAGGCATATTGCGACGCTGCCTCGATAGTGCGTATAATACTCATAATACAAGACTCTGTTAGTGAGCTGCTATTGATGAGATAAAAATGTTTATCACGTGTTTTACTTTTTCTTTCTATCCCAGTCCAGCACTAAGTAGTGCTCGCAGTGTATTTCGGAACATGCCCTTTAATATGTAAATCTCTTATGTAAATGTGAATCTATTCTTAATAAGATAAACATTCATTTGGTGTTGCACAATAAATTAATTACAAACAACGACTTGTGTTATTGTTGTTTATGGTACATAAACTAGCAATTTGCCTTCACCCTGAACTTTGGCGCCAATCAATATTTACATATTGATTGCGAACCAGCTGAGAATGGCAATTAATAGATATCTTAAAATCTTAATTGATTTACGTTAAATAACCAATTATGTAACCAATGAGCTCACTAAAAACGGTTATAAAACCAGCTTATACGCGGTAGAGGTAAGAGCAAGGGGTATACCAGCAAAATCCCTATACAACCTACTAAAAGACCTTGGCTTGTCAAGAACTGTCATAAAAACATCGTCGAAGAGAATGTAAAAAAAGTTGTCGATGTTGCAGTTATTTGATTTCACATGCCTTAAATTACCGAATAAAATACCACTGGCGATACTCACCGGAGTGACTGACATGACGCAATGGATGTAGTTATCGTCTTTCTCTACTTTCCTGCGGTAGCGTTGCGTGGCCTCCGGGCCATCTACCTTATGTACCTACGTGTTATAAAACACCACAAATTTTTATCTCCGAAAACTATTTTTAAACCTCTAAGTGATAAGAGTGGCACACGCGGACAAAATCGTGAGGTACAGCCGTACAAAAATGGCTACTATTTATGACGTCATATATTTGTACTGCGGCAGTATACTGGCAGTGTATAACAGAACAATTTTATCAGCAGCGCGAGCACTGAGCAGTATTTGCAGTGTATATCGGAACATACCCTATACAATAAAGCTGATCTGTCTGGTTGGAAGATTCTTCTTGTGCATTGCTTGAGTGCTTTATGGCGCATCAGACAGTTCCGTTCCAGAACTCAGCCATCCGAACAGCATCCTCTGTGGCTCGCATCAGGTCCTCCCGCGAATAGGTGGCAGGGCAGGAATGAGAAATGAAAGATGCTCCATTTTCTGGGGAAATACTGCTTTAATCCGCGAATGAATACGAGGGAAAATCGGTGTAATGCTGCAACCCGAAAGCTACACCACCGAATCCGCGGCAATGCTGTCACGTTTAGTGATGGTGTTGTTGTCGCGTTTCGTTCGGTTTGTGAGACTTCCCGGTGGGCTAAACTTGTCATTAAGGGCCGGCAGCGCATCTGCTGGCCTTCTGGCTGTGCAGATGTCCATGGGCGCCGGTAGGCACTTCGGTGCCTGCTGCCTGCTCGTCTGCCCCCTAATGTGTAAATAAAATTATCTATATATTATTACACCAAACGAAAACTTTCGGTCCCCCCTTGCAAAAGCTTTCCCCACCCCCCCCCCCTTATTTTAGTGTGACGTCACATAATCAAGAAAACCGCAGTTTTTTTTTAATTATTCTATGTAGTAGGTATACCTATTCATAAAAAACAAAAATATATATGACGTCACAAAGCTTCCCCCCCCCCCCCATCCCCCCGTCAAACCCCCCCCCCAAGATGTCCCCCCACCCATCCCAAACCACCCCTACTAAACTGCCTGAAATTCTATTAATTGTTCTTTAACTTGCAAATAAGCACCACCTATATTGTTTTGCCCCTTCAAAGTGTGTTTTTGTCAAACAGCAAAATTGAATAATGAAATATACTTTAGAGGGGCGTGCATTTTTAGACTGAACGCGCAATACTTGATGTGAGTCAGGTGAGATTGTCCATTATTTTCCGTGACCAGATAATTCATGCAATTTCTTTTTATCGCGGCTTTTAATAAATTTAAGTTTATTCCAAAAGGGGGTAAACCTTGAGAGCGGATAGACGGACGGACGGATAGAGCGAATCTATAAAGTTCATTGCTACTTTGCTTACTACGGGATCCTAAAAATTGCCACTTGGGTGTAACGTAACATTATAACTTGCCAAGCTGTAGCTGAGAGAACAAAGGAAAGGGGCGGGTATAAAAGGTCCAATAGGGTCAAAGTGCATCATGCAAGCGGACTCCGACCATTTCATTACATTTGCCAAACGTCTACCAATGTTAGACCTGTCACACCTATAGCATTACGCACCGCTAGTGCCGGGTTTTTTACAACTAAGTAGGTATATGCTATTTTCAGCCTTACACTAAGGTGACAAAACATGAAAAAAACTTTAAGTTAATGTAAGATTTTATCTCTGTGACATAGACTATTACTACATTCAGAGCCGCAATAGCTTAACTGTATAAGGTATGGACTGAAATCCGCTAGGTACCCTGTTTTTCAAAAACCCCCGACCTCCGTGTTTTGGAAGACACGTAAAACAGTGGGTCCTCATTAATGTCACTGAATGATATTAGTTGCGAGATTGTAGACTGTGGGGATTCCGTTGATGACATCAGACGGTAATCGGTCATCCTAACTTGCCCCACAGCCACATCCTCTGCAATTCTAGCGGACCGTGCTACTAGACTGGAACCCTAGAATAAGGAAAATGGTTAAGAATAGGTAACGGTTTGCTATGCATGACGACAGATCGGCAGAATTTTTATGACATAAGGCACCACGCGTGAATGGCTGAACTGATTTCGCTAATTCTTTTTTGTTGTGTTTGATATTGTCGGGAAGACGTTCTTATAAAAGATAAAAATAAGAGAATTGCGCGGAAAATTAGAAAATTTAAGATTAGTTAATAAATTTTATTTTAAACTAGGATTAGATACCCTATTATTAAAAATTTAAATTATACCCGGTTCAAACCCCACCGCCGTTGGGGTATTGTCGCACCCACTCCTAATACAAGCTTTTAATTTTAGCTTAGTAAAAGGGGAAAAGGGAATATTAGACATACCTAAAAAGTATTCCTAATATTCTTTTCAAATAATAATATAAAGCCGAACATTTTGTTTGTTTGCTTGAACGCGTTAATCTCTGGAACTACTGGTTCGATTTGTAAAATTCCTTTAGTGCTAGATAGCTCATTTATCGAGGAAGAATATAGACTATATATGATCACGCTAAGACTTATCATCTAATTTTACGCGGACGAAGACACAGGTAGCAACTAGTAGTTCGCAAAAAGCTGTTTGTCATTTTTTTAACCGACTTCAAAAAAGGAGGAGGTTATCAATTCGATGCGTAGGTTTTTTTTTATGTTTGTTACCGCAGAACTTTCGACTGGGTGCACCGATCTTAATGATTCTTGTTTCATTTGAAAGCTGGTGCTTCCATTGGTGCCATATTAATTTAGTCCAGATCTGACAAAGGTTTCCATGAGAAAACAATAAAATTCTAAATTTTGACTAAGTATTTGCGTGACAAATTGTCGAATAGCTCAATATCACGATAACCGATTTCGATGATTCTTTTTTTATTAGAACGAATGTACTTTAAGGGTACTTTGATGAGATTTTGGTTAAGTTCTGACTTCAGAATCCATGATAAAGTAACGGAACTCTCAATTCTTGGGAGTAATTTAACGATACTCGGACGAATTTTTATATTTGATATCCGACCTCTTCTGTGTTTTGGAAGGCACGTAATACCTGGTGGTATAGTGGGACCTGATTAAGGTCACTGAGTAAGGTTGTAGAGATTGTGGGGGTTCCAAGGATGTCGTCAGATGGCAATCGGCCATCTTAACTCACCCCACAGCCACATCCTCTGCAATTTTAGCGGACCCTGGTACTTAACCGGGATAATCCTATGAAGAAGAAAGACTATAGCATATTATGTATAAAAATATCATTCACACACCCACCTCTATATAAACCATAATTGTGCCGAATTTCATACTCCTACGTTCGCGCAATTTTTGTAAAATGCCGCCGAAGGTTTTCGCTTCGGGTATACATAAATTGGTTACTTTATTAAAAGTTTTTTTTTTTTTTAATGTACTACCAAAATAAGAGATAAGGCTATAAATATTTAGTCGAGCTAAGAACGTTATTTTTAAAAGTCGGCCAAAACTACTGTTTGCCTTGTCAGTTATCGTTTGACTAATCAATTGATAATAGCGCCATCGCGGTATGGTCGAGGAAGCTAGACCTACGATTCAACAGATTAAATTTAAACACGATAAGCATATTTTGATTGAGATAACCGTAAGGTTTGTGTAATACTATTGGGGTTCGATGAACTTCCGCTGACAAAACAGGGAAAGGCGAATTAGAAAATAGCTTTTAGAAATTTTCCGTCGAGCTTGAATAGCGGCCATGTGAGCGCTTCTTGTTTTTTTTTTTTAATTTATTTAAAGTTCACGAAACGGATATTCAGTTATTCACCGTATACATGGAAACTTTCTTAAAATCAAATTTAGAATTTATACCTTATAAATGTGAACTTAACATGCTTCACAGAAATTTATAAATAATATATATCAAAAGTGTTATTGTTTGTTTTTACAAAATCGAAAAATATGAAAAAGTAACCGAAAATATAATATTTTTTTTCTTCTTATGTCATCGTATATAGCAAATCAATAAATGTTACGATTTTTGACTCCCCCACGTCCTAGTTGGTTGTCACAATTTCGAAGCCTTCTCCCCTTTTATGTGACATCCCATATTTATTAAATTCAAGTTCAAATAATATTTTATTCAAGTAGACTTTTACAAGCTCTTTTGAATCGTCGAATATTTTAAAAGCTACCACTGATTCGGAAGAGTCGAGTCACGAGAGGAATCAGTAAGAAACTTGTTAGCCACTCTTTTAAAAACAGTTATTACAGAAATTAGTGTTTCACATATTTGCATGTTAACTATCAAGTACAAAGCTGGAGCTACTCAACTCCAAGCAGTTTTGTCTTTAATATAGTCTTCGACAGTATAATCATCATCATCATCATCATCCACAGCCCTTTTTCTCCCACTGCTGGGCAAAGGCCTCTCCCGCCCGTACCACTCCTTACGATCTTGAGCCAATCTGGAAAAGGTTCGACCCGCGACAGATATTATGTTGTCGACCCATCTGGTTGCTGGACAGTATAATACGCTTTACGAATAAGAGTATTTTTAACATGCAGTTTAAATTTAACTAGAGATAAATTTAATATTGTATCTGGAATTTTGTTGAAGAATCGTATACCCGCGCCCACAAACGATGTCTGTACCCTACCCAGACGCAGGAACGGAGTCACAAATTTATATAACCCAACGTTAGGGCAGGACAACGTCTGCCGGGTCAGCTAGAAGTAAATAGATAATTTTTTTAATTAGAGCTTCCCCTTAACCGGTGATGCGGACATTTTGTACAAACAGACACACACACAGTGACGTGATTTCATTTGCCGTCATCAGGTCGGCTAACAAGCCTTTTGTCGCGGCAACGGTTTTGGATGAATTCTAAATGTACTTTTGGCCCAAATCGGTGCCTCATCAAACAAAATGCAGTCCGTCCAAACAATGTTTTCAGGGACCTAATATTTTTTTAGCCTCGTAGCCCAGTTTTTCTAAATTATTGACATTCTAGACGAGTATTCTTTAACATAGCTTCGTATATTGTTAATTAATATTTCGTTATATGCAATAGATAAAAATGGTTACTATGGATGATGATGAGTATATGCTTATTTAAAGTTATATTTCAATTATTTCTACAATTGACTGCGCTATGACACAATCCTAGAGTAAAATATATGCATGTGTGTGTAGATCATTTGGCATTGGTGTGCGTGAGATTTTATTTTAAAAATTTAATGTATTATAAACGCATGTTTTATAAAAATATTAGCGTTCGGACACCATCCTCTCTATAACCTATGCCGGTACCAAATTTCATACTCCGCAATTGTAAGCCAAAAACAGCCAAAAATTCTCTCAGACCCCCCTTCAAGAAAAGAGCATACTCATTTCTCAAATGCCGGCAACGCATCTGTGGTCACTCTGGTGTTGCAGTTGTTCATGGGCTTCGGTAGTCACTTGGGTGAAAGCCGGCTGCTCGTTTGCCCCATGTGAGAAAAAGGTACTGGTACCCGGACGCGCCGGCCCAATTTGGCTACAAGCTTGGCGCTACCTCTAATTAACCAGTTTTCGCGTACCCCTCTTTAGGGGTTAGCATCCCCGCTTTAAGGAGATGATAATATAACCCTTCCCATCTCCCCAAAACGCAATTTTGCAAGTTAGTCAAATGTGTATAACCTAATATTAAAAAAAAAAATTGGTATCTCGAAACCTACGATCTTCCGGGAACCCCCTCCTCTCCTCTTACCGTGTAGTCCCATTTCAATTTGATGCACAATCAATAATAATAATAGAAATTAGAAGCATTTGAGTTGATCGCTAAGTTAAGTAGTTCTTACCGCGACCGGAAATTAGATGGGTGACCTTAACACTCGTTTTCAAAACCTGTGACCTCCTCCATATTTCGGAAGGCACGTAAAACAGTGGGTCCCTATTTATGTCACTGAGTGTTATTAGTTGTGAGATTGTAGAGATCGTGGCGGTTCCGCAGATGAGGACGGACGGCAATCGGTCATCTTAACTCATCCCACAATTATAATAATTTCTATTTATGCCAAAAATTAGTTTTTATGATGTTAAAAAGCTTATGAAAAACTTAAACCGGTCTTTAACTCTCAACTTCAAAGATACTTTGAAATGTTATAAGATGTCTGTACAAAAATAGCGAAATAATCCAACGAGGGTAATCTAGATAAGATAAATCATTTAAGCGGGCTTCAGAGGTCCTCAGCAAATCGTACAACATATTAAGAAACTAACTTCAAACAATATTTGACCACAACTATACTATGATAGGAGAATATGCCCAAAGCATGAATTGTGGGTTAAAGCTGCCTATAGTGCCTCCAGCTTTCCATTAAAGCTGATTGAATACCTTGTTGATTTATCCATAAATACACCTCGATGATGAGGTAGAAGTGTCTCAGATGAGACTCAATATCATATTTTTGGGGGGAAAATGAGGTAAGTTAGTTGCTTTTAATATTATTTATCATCTTTTCGCAGGCCGACCTGGCCGTGCTGGTGCGTGTCCAGCCGATGCACAGAGTATCTAGTATTCGAAGGCGTACCGCCCCTGTGTTTACAAGTTTGCGCCGCCTCGCAGGTGATTTCGGCCCGCAAGGGCGAGTTCGAGACGGGCTTCGACCGCGGCGGCCAGACGCGCGACCACGCCATGCTGGCCAAGCCGGCCGGCGTCAAGCACCTCGTGGCGCCCGTCAACAAGATGGACGACCCATAAATATGTCAAATTACTATTCGGACTGCCATACACCTCCTTATCCTACAATCCATCCAACTCTAAAACTTATCAGGATGGTTCCTTCGAGTAAGCGAAAAGAATATGGTATAAATGACTGGGATGGTAGGATAATGGAGTCGGAACACCAAACACTATTCGGGCTGCAATCCACCTTCTTATCCCTTTATAGTTAACACAGTAATTTATCAAACTCATCTTTTGTGAGAACTGTTCTATTTGAAATTTGTCACATACTTTTTTCTCTCTGTTCCTATGCCTCCATGGATTTCTGCCTTTTATTTAAAAAAAAAAATTGGCACCAGCAACATGTAAAAAAAAACAGAATAAATCTGACTAGCTGTCAACAACTTTTCTGGCGGCTATTAATAGAATTTTTATTTAAATATTGTCTTGTGTATAGTAAAATCATTCTAGATAAAAATCGACTGTTCTAGCCTTTGTCACATCTCTTGATAATTTATAAATTTAATTAAATTAAAATCTATAATTAATATAATTCGTGATAAAATAATTAAAGGCATTGATTGAGTTGCACCGCACAAACAGCTCAGGTTAATATCATTCGTGAATCTCCACCTGGACATCTTCTTCCTAGATATGCCAACCTGTATCTGAAGTCTATTAACTGACTTCCAGGTTTGCCAAGGCAGATCATGCCCAGGTGGAAGATTCTCGGTGGAGACTTCCCGATGGCCTAAACTCGTCATTAAAAGCCGGCCACGCATCTGCTTGTCTTTTAGTCGTGCAGATGTCCATTGGCGTCAGTAGGCACTTAACTGCCTGCTGCCTGCTCGTTTGCCCCATGTGACATAAAAAAACATCTATGTAATGCAAACAACACAAAATGTATCCCAAATTAAATATACTGAAATATAGACTCTTAAGTGTTAAAAATAAACTTTATATTTTTTGTATGGTTGTAATAAATAAATTTATTTATTATATATTTATTTACATAACTATTTCTTCATAGTAAAGTATATTTTATAATTCTTCTTCCTCATACGTAAGAACGTTACGTATCCTAAAGGCTATTCTGTGAAAAACAGATACCGTATTAGAGCGAAATTGTTAATCCAGTAATCATATACTACTACGCAATCTATCTGATACCCACTTAGCTTGCGCATATTTCATTCATTACGGCTTTGATCACTTATACACTTTTGTATTGTTATTTTGTACTGTTGTATTGTTGATCGAAGCGTTACAATAATTTTGTTATTTTTTTTTATATACATAACAAGGGGCATTCACTTGAGTGACTACCGAAACCCATGGGTAACTGTAACACCAGAGGCTTCGTACATGCGTTGCTGGCCTTTGAGGAACGAGTAAAATTTTCTCTTGAAGGTCCTTAAGTCGTATTGGTGATATTTTGAAGGTTTTAGTTTTTTTGTGCCGAAGCCTAATTATTTTGTTAAAAATCAAGTTCTTTATATTATTCCTTGAATAATCTATCAGGAAATTCTTGTCAAAATACATCCAGCCGAAGCTAAATTAGCCTAACAAACAGACTGACAAAAATGTTTTAGTTATACAAACCTTGTCCAGAAAATTATGAACGCAAGAAAAAAAGAATTATCCAATGTGGTGCAGTCGTTCAAAAGTTATTCTCGTACATACATTTCTGCGATTCATTTTTATTTATATAGAACTAGCTGTGCCCGCGACTTTGTCAAAAATTTTAGTGTGATGATATACAACCTCACCTCACGCATCGCATCACGCCTACCTTGATACATGATCTATCTGACACTAAAATAATTTTTCAAATCGGACAAGTAGTTCCCGAGATTAGCGCGTTCAAGTAAACAAACTAACAAACTTCAGCTCCATATATTAGTACAGATGAGAAGATAAATGTTTTAAAATTAATTAAAAATTTGGCCCACGCTTCAAGGACAAGTAAAATAAAAAAAAAATCTTAAAAATAGCTTCAGCCAATCAATCTATCACAGCGCCAACTTGGCAATACGAAATAATTGAAGTAACTAACTGTACGAATTAATAAACGCTATCAAATTACCCTACATTTTTTACGAACCATTGTTCGGCCAAGTTGTAAATGGTGTGAGTTTTGTTTGAATAAATAAATGGAAATAGAGAGCTATATACACCTCGATTGTGGGAAAGGTTCTGTTCGACAAAACATACCGAGTGAGATGAAACAGGTTAAAGTGCCAGTTACATATCATTTTTCAAATGCGGTCATGTTATAGTGATGCAGTTTGCGGTTTCATTTTCACCAAAAATAATCGTAAAACGTTTTTGGTAAGTACGCAGTTTGGATACTTTAGTCAAAAAAAAAAATTGTTGTTTACACACTACTGAGTGGTATTCCGGCGGGAAGGCTAATTTTTTTTTAATTTTCAAATTATAAATCCTGCAATGCGGCTCTTTGGACCATTACGACCATATATACATTTCTGTTTAAAACAAAAAAAAAAAAATAACCGCGAATTCTTACGTATCCGTTATAGAGTTATGTTTTACGCAGAATATCATCCGATCTCCGAGAAATACTGGTCTGATTTGGAAAATTCTTTCAGTGTTAGATAGACCATATGTCGAGAAGGGTATGTATCATCACGCTGAAATTGAATCTATTTCTTTACCTAATTTTAGGCGGACAAAGTCGCGGGTGCGACCAGTAATTAACAAGTGCCTATTTCCCTTAGTCACGCCATATCCAACTTATATTTAATATATTTTAAAAGACAAAAAATCTGTCGATTAATAAAGTAGATTTTATTAATGAATGAATCTGAATAAAATCCAGATGATTTAATTTCGCCCCTTTGTAGTCGTATTTAATACAGTTTGTATCTCAATCAGTCGCTGATCAATCATTGAATCCACGTTGTAATTAATGGTTATTGAATCACAGCGTGCGTTGATAAATTCCGCTCGTGATGATAAATACGGATTTTAAATGTAAAAAACAAAATCAAATACTGGTTGAGGTTTCTTTAGGGTTCCTTAGTTGTACGAGAAACCTAGGTGTCTAAGAAAGTACTCATTATTTGTGCTTTATAGTTCCTTGGTGTTTATGAAGGTGGTTTTCTTTTCATTTAAAAATACTTAATTTTTAATTTTTAGTGGAAAGTAGATGTATTTTGTTTATAGTTGTTCCGGGGGTCGTGGGTTCGATTCACGCTTCGAGTAAGGCTGTATTATCTATATGTATGTATTTATATATTTCTACAAAAAAATGTGTATAACAGGCGTCTGTTACCTATAACACATCTATTAAGTTGTCTAACTTAGGAACAGACGTCCGTGTCTCATGTAGTCCTGTATATATATTTTATTTATAATTTAAATATAAATATCATCCGGCTTTTACCAATGAGGCCCGACGATCGTGTTTGTATATGGATATATAATGCAGAAGTTTTTAAGGAAGAGGACAAAGTCATGGGATTATACAAGTATAGCACAACGCTAAACATAAAGAGACTCAGAAGGGTCATGAAAAATGACGTAGCTGCCATGAAGAGGAAGTCTAGAATGGGGCAAAATAATATTGCAACTTTATTTGTGTCACAACCTTGATAAATCTTCCAATGTACGTACAGTGACCACATTTTCATTGAGACAAATCGGGACAAAGGGATGAAATGAGAATTACAATTTAGAAATGTATATTTTATTGTGTACATTCACATACTTGTACAAAAATGTACACTGCCCGTCAATTGCTTTTGCCCACTTCCCTACAAATCATATCATCTTGTGGAATTTAATATTTTATTCCTATCTTGAGTATCCAAGAGGTCGTAGATTAATCAGAAGCAGACAGTTGAGACGATTGCTAAGCAGCTCTTACTGCGACTGGGTCCTGCAAATCCTGCATGGATGACTCATTCTAACACTGGTTTAATAATTATCGGACTTCCTGCTAAAGTTCCTGGACGAATAATATTACTAATTGTTTCAATAATTACTATATGTCTTGTTGCTTTTACCTTAATTTGGCAAGCGGCGGCGTGTAGTCTGTTGTCGTCTGTGGCGCGGTATGTCTCCACTTGTATGCGGAAGGGAACTCCCTTCTCACCTCCGTGCTTCTTAGCCGTGAACTCGGTAGATATACAGTTCACCTGCGATAGATAGAGATAGATTTTCGATTAATGTACACCGCCGCCATATCTATCTATAACTGATCTTCAAGTTAAGAGCGAAGTGGAAATGGTGATGTCTCGACTCAGGGAGTGTAGAGCGAGAGGCGTGGCAGTTTATTTTACTAGCTCAAAGAGAGAGGACGGTTTTTGACTACGTACATATTTGTTGCACAATAACTGAGCTCTATGTTTATATTCTGTTACCTAAGTGGCTGCCGACGCCTATCCTTTATCTCACAGCTCTCTTTGTAGTGTAGTTTTTACCTCCATGGATCCTGGGTAAGAAATTCTTGAATAAAATATACAAACAAAATATTAAGCAGGAACAATTTATTCAGGCATATACGCGGTTTTGAGCATGCATGCTCGCTAAGCAAGACTAAGGGTACACCATGAGCAATTATTCCAACCCCTCTTAAGGGTTAGTCACCCGCGCTACATAAATATATGCCTGTCTGTAGGGGTAGTGATTGCAACGCGAGTTGTGTTAAGATAAACAGTGGATAACTATTTCTAATAAAAGTAATTTCTTATACGTAATCGTCTTTCACGTTCTAACTGTACTCGTAGATCTCCAGTTTCACATTCTTTCTTCTGAGTCAGGAATGGCACTTTGTGATACCTTGTTTATTTTTAATTTCATCATCATACCCACTAGCCGTGTTCAGCTACAACGACTGCTTATGAACTCTATCAGGAGGCAGAGCAACAATGCTCGGCTCTTGGTATTCCTGCCAGTCACTCACATAGCCTATCCTGGTGTTAAACTACTTGAATTAAATTTGTGTGGTGTTGCTTCTGTTTTTGTAATCTTTCTTTGTAATGTCACCTTTTTTTTTTGAGGAGGACCAATGATCATATTACGTCAAGTGATGGTATTGTTGTCGCGTTTCGTTCGGTTGGTGGGACTTCCGGGTGGCCTACACTCGTCATTAAAGGCCGGCAACGCATCTGCTAGGCTTTAGGTCGTGCAGATGTCCAAGGGCGTTGGTAGGCATTTAGGTTCTCTAAGTCGTATCCGTTCCGAAATACCGAAACTGGCAACTGATTCCACAGAGAAATTGTGCGAGTCAATTTCAATTGACATTGTTAAATAGTGTCCTCACGATTTATAAAATAATTTACATCGAATCTAATATACATATGTACCTACCTTAATAGGTAGGTACATATGTACTGTGTTGACAATAATTTGTCAACACAGCCACATGCAATATTATGGAATCTACATTTTCCATACTCAATGGAACTCGCAACAGCCCTACGAACAGCTGGAGGCGCTATGCCAGTTAGTGGATACAGCAAATTTACCGGGGTCGTCTTGAGGCAGCCCGAAGAGACAGAAGACGTCCAATTATCTTTTTTTTTTATTAAAAAACCACCGGTTTCGGATGGATCACCTGTCGATCATCCGGTATAGGTAACCACGGCTTAACCTAGCGATCTCAGCGACTTAAATGTCGGCCACTGATTCAGTTTATATAAAATAACTAGCTGACCCAGCGAACTTTGTACCGCCAAACATTCAGTGAATGCCCTAAACTTAGATTAAGATTTTATTGACGTATTTAATTGAATACCAACAATTTATAAAGTTCAATAGTTTGTAAATATTACATCTAAAAATAATTTATAAAGAAAGATCGGAATCCATGGAATGAGAACTTCCTTTCCTTCGAATTTTCCTTTGAGCGTCGTCCCGTGAATCAGCCCTAGTTGTCCAGCCAATACATCCATATTCCATTTCCACATTGGCTGCGTGCCTTTGCGTCGTCCGTCATCGCCGAATTAGTGTAAGCCACCATATTGATGGCTCGCGGTTGGTATGGCTACGGGATTGAGTTTTTCATCTGATAACGTCCCTTCTTATTAAAGTTATTGGAATGAATTCATGATTAAAGTATACAAACATAAGCATGTGACAAATTCTCTATGCTTGCTTTGGACAGTTAAGGTTGAAAATTTCACTGATGAAGCCAAGCCCTAGTTGTCCAGCCAATACATCCATATTCCATTTCCACATTGGCTGCGTGCCTTTGCGTCGTCCGTCATCGCCGGATTAGTGTAAGCCACCATATTGATGGCGTGCGGCTGGTACAGCTACGGGCCTGAGTTTTTCATTTGATAATGTCCCTTCTTATTAAAATCAGTGGGATTTTATTATAGATATATGTAAATGACCTGCTTTGCCAATTATGTTACGCTTTCTTAGTTGTCCAGCCAAGAGCTCCCACATTCTTTTTCCATCTTGCAGGCGTTCGCGTCTATCTATTTTTAGGGTTTCGTACCTCCAAAGGAACATAGGAACTCTTATTTACATTAACACTTCAATGTTCGTCTGTCTATTAAGAAGATGAACGCGGTGAGCTATAAAGTTGAAATGAATACCCGATACTGGCTTTTTGTATGCAATCAGAAGATATAGCCGTCACATTTCCCATACGTTTAGCAAAGGAATCCAAAACCTATAGGGTACTTCCCGATGACCTAGAATAATGAAATTTGGCAAGAAGCTATATTTTGTAGCTCTATTGCTACAGGAAAAATCCGAACACTAAATTTATTGTTGCATTAGTCTGTTTTTGTCTATTATTTTGTCTGTCCGTCGAGACCCCTTTTATTAGAAACGCGTAGAGGTATAAAGTTGAAATTATTACCAAATACTGTAGCCTGTGATTCCTTAAAGCTGTGGCAAAATCAACCCTCTTAAGTCTACGCAATCAAAAGATATGTCAGGTCGTGGTCATTCTTTGTGAATGTACTAATATTTCGCATTTACTATATTAGTATAAAGAAAAACAAAACCTATAGGGTACTTCCCGTTGACATGAAATTTAGTAAGAAGCTATATCTTGAAGCACAAGTATAGGACAAATTCAGAAAACAGCAAAAAATTGCACATTTACATAATAGAAGTCTATACTAATATATAAAGCTGAAGTTTGTTTGTTTGCTTGAACGCGCCAATCTCAGGAACTATTGGTCTGATTTGAAAATTCTTTCAGTGTTAGATGTCACATATATCAAGGAAGGTTATAGGCTATATATCACTACGTTCAAATTGAATCTATTTTTTTTCAACTAATTTTAATTTAAGCTGAGTTAAGGATTTAATTAATTAAATTCTAATGTCCAATAAGTTTTTCCTTTTTATTTATTTATTCAGTAATTTCTGTTACATTTTCTTTTCTACTCAAAAATAAGGTTAAGGCGCCGAATGGGCTGGCAGAAAGGAAAATATCATTACGTATACATGATATACAAATTTCTTTTCCGAACGGATTCATTTGCGGTGCATGGTGAAATTTGGATGCGATCCCCGGGCGCGCCAAATTGTGGATTAGATCGCGTATCCATTGTCTCCTGTGCCGTCTACACCACACCGATGATATAATCATGTAATGCAGCATTGTGCTGAAGCACAGAGACCTTTTTGGTACAGTCGACCCTACACGGAAAACCTTTAATTTGTAGTCTCTTTTTCTTTGTTTTGTGCTTATAATATTATTCCTCTTGTTAATTTAGTGATATAGATTTGTTAATTTTTAGATTATTAATTTCTGTGTTACGGTTACTTACCAAATAAATAGTTTATTATTATTATTATTAATCCAAATGTATAATATATACTATGTTTTTCAAATGGTAGTCGCGACCCAATACCTGGCACGGTAAGCATGCCGGGTTGCGATAAACTCACGATGATCTTATATTTTTGAAGTTCATTTACATTTCTATGAAAAAATTCTTATTAAAAAATATGTAAGGAGATAAATAAATATCCCCTGAATTTACAGACGTCACAGTTATTGTATTCAAATAAAGAATATATACATCTCATCAGAAAAATCGAAACACCTTGCAAGTTTATGCTTTGTAAGGACTATCAGAAAAATCTGTATATTTAGGAATATATGTGGATAAAAACGGAAGTGTTTCGATTTTTCTGATGAGAAGTATAGTATAAATCATGATTTTTTACTGGGTGTCCCAAAGCCTGATATGTAAAAAAAATTGTGGATCACGAAAAAAAGGTTTCTAAATCACCGTACCTTGAAAAAAAAAGTGGGAAACGCCGATTTTGCCTAAAAACATATTCAGTAGTGCTTTTCGACATAACCATCCACAAAAGATTGTTGTACGGAACAGTTGGGACGCGAGTTCAGCTCTTACTTGTCAATATATAAAAGTAAATATCTAAATCAAATCATGGATAGATTTTGGTAATATTTATAGACAATCTTCAGCGGGTTACCTTAATCAGATTTGATCAAAATAATTTCTTTGATTCTTATTTAACAGTCCACAACGTTAATGAGGTGTGATCTTAAATTACAAAATACTAAACTACATTTAGATAAGTAAAGTCTGACTGGCCAGTTAGCGCAGTTGGCAGTGGCCCTGCCTTCGGGGGTTCGATTCTCGCTTAGAGTTTGGGCATATCATCTTTATGTATGAAAGTATTTTTATATTTATACAAAAATATATGTTTGTGTATTACAGGCGTATGTTAATTTATTGAGTAACCCAACGTTTGGACAGGACAATGTCTGCCAGGTCCGCTAGTGAATTTACAAAACCTAGATTTTTATTTCTAACTTAACAATAAATCTAGACTTGTTATGTCTACTCGTAATTCGTACTTGCACTCTCGGGAATAGTATTTCTCAGAAATATGAAATAGTATCCAAAATTCTGAATGGGGTAGGTATAATGAATTATTCACGTTTCTAATAAATAATTTCTACAATTATAAGGGTTCCTTGTATTACTACGGAGCCCTAAAAGTGGTTTCTTTTTACTTTTAAAGTATTTCTTAGACAATATTTTCTTTTTTTTTACGTGGGGAAACCCCACGGTAGTTCTTCCTTACCACTACACGGCAGAGATATGGGAACGGTCTAGCAATCTACCACGGTCGCTTTTTATTTAAACACAGCAAAAATCGAGGTCAAAACGATTGTTGGAGTCTTTTAAAAAAAGGGCTATTCAACTCAATCCGCTCTCCTCAGAATAAACCATGACCTCCAATACGCCATAGAACAACAAAAATTAACCATTCTTATCCTGCTAGATTTCTCAAAAGCATTTGACACAGTCGACCACAATATCCTCCTCACTAAACTACGAAACCTTCCTTTATCCAACAGCGTTCTTCGCTTGTTTAAATCCTATCTATCCAATCACTCACAATATGTAGTGGTCCCCAGCCAAGCTCGTTCATCATCTAAGTGACTGCCAACGCCCATGGACATCTGCACGACCAGGGGGCAAGCAGATGCATTTTCGGCCTTTATGACGAGTTTAGGCCACCGGGAAGTCCCACAAACCGAACGAAACGCGACAACAATAGTATCACTTGACGTGACAGTATTGCCGCCACTCTTCATTTAATAAATGATAATCAAGATATTCGTTTAATGGGGGGTTTAAGATTATATATTCCTTTAACTGCTCCTACTTCGACCATAATAGTCAAATAATTAAGCTAGTAAAATGAAAAAGGTGGTAAATGCTAAGAAAACTGTGCTAAGTTTGTATACAGTGATAAGAGACATAACACTCATACTTGTTCAGAGAAAACGCAATCATTTATTCACTCGCATTATAGGTACATTATATTTATAGTGACAGATATAGACGTTATTGCTACGATAACTGTGATAAGTTTGTATACAATGATATGATATCGCGAACAGATAGACAGACGCGGCCTTGGGCCTTGTTTTATAAGATGTAAGGGACAGGATCGATTTGAACGAAACTTTCAGTGGTAGTTAACCGATTCCATGAGGAATAACAGACTTTTCTGCTTTTAGCTGAATAATTAAGATTCCGCAAAAACCCTCAATATATATCAAAACTACAGATACTCATACAGGCGAAGTCGCGGGTTCAGTATATATATTTGATAATCCAATTTGGGAAGTTTACTTTAAAAACGAATACAATAAGAGTGCGCACAGTCTAAAAATGCACGCTCCTTCAAAATTCCATTATTTTAAAGTGGTATGGACGTACATTTTTAGACTGAACGCGCTATACTTATTCTACCTGTGCCTCTCCACTATTGAAGGTTTTCCGTCATCTTCCATAATCCACACTCTTTGGCCAAATGACATAGTTGGGTCACGTAGGCTATCCGAGTTAGTTCCCGCGTTAACCAAATCGGTCCAGCGGTTTAGGAGTAGGGCTAACTAAAAAATACAGCAAACGATGGGAGAATGTTTTGTGGATGTAGTAAAAGTTGATTGACAACAAACTGCCGGTTGCGGAGGTATGCGGGCCAAACAAACATACACGTTGTGTTTATAAATTTTGACCAGGCCATGCCAATACAAATATAGTGAACATAACAGCCATGGAAGCTGCTAAGTTATTAAATACAAGTAGATGAATGTATGTGTAAATTATATCATATACATAGTAAGTACATATGTGTCCTATGTACGTAGCCGTAGACATATACTTGTATTGCTAAATTCACAACTCATTCATTTTAATTTTTTTATGTTTGGTTTTGGTGAAATAAGTGCTTTATAAACAGGGCTGGGCAAAATACATGCTTTGCTTTAATTGAAATACAAATTACAAAATACAGTATAGCAAGTAATTAAAATACAAAATAACGCAGTGACCGCAACCTCCTCTACCCTTGAACGAGTTCCCCACTCGGCCACGGAGCTGATGAGTTCAGTATGAAAATCGCCCACCGTGTACCATTTAATGGAAGCCTATTGTAGGTTAGACTTTTATACTGTAATCGATTTCTGTAATATGGGTAAGTTATTATAAAGGCTTAAAGCTTCTTAATGCTTAATCCTAATATACCCGCTGCTAGTCCCGACTCTACCGGGGTAAAGTCCATATGTATGTATTTATATATTTCTAAAAAAAATATATTTGTGTATAACAGGCGGCTGTTACCTATAACACATGCGTTATATGTAATATTATGCGTTATTAAGTTGTCTACCTTCGGAACAGACGTCCGTGTGTCATATGGTTCTGTATATATGTATGTATGCATGTAAGTATTTTCATGGTGTGTTTATTGTCCGCTCTTCCCGTTTTTCTTTGCACCTGAATATCTCAATTTTCCGTCAGTCAGTTAAAAATCATCCCTCTCTCATATCATATTCGTTCGAGGCTGCAGTTTACTCGCTGTTATAAATCTTCGCTTGTTAGTTCACAACCATTAAAGATGCTAACGAGATAAACTAGATCATAGCGTCGATAACGATGTGTAGAGTAAGGCGTCTAGCTACTGTGCACTTAACTATTTGAAATATTAATTAGAGATGGTCGATATTTGCCCACAAACCTTCCTGCGTGAAACGACATATATTGTTCTATTCACAGAAAAATAAATTTGACATAAAAAAATTAAATGAATATGCTATGAAATACATTGATTAAAAAGCGAAACTGAATTTTAATGCATATTTTTTTCTAGCTAAACAATTTCCACCACTGGCTAAATGCTCGTGCCTTTTTTAAAGTAGTATATAATGTTTTATTCGTTCTTTTTTTTTACTCTTCATTTCTAATTATTTTACTAGTTATATTATATAAAATCCGCGTTCGTCTTTGGGGCAAACTGTTACCTAAAATTTGGTTTAGAACTATTTTTAAACGGAGAGTGATGTTGTCTTTGCGGTATTTCGGTCGTACAGTTTTGATGTATTGGCCAAACCCAACCCAGTGACAAAAAAAAGAAGGCTTTCATGTCATAAAGTATTAAAATTTAAACCTACTATACTTCTCGGTTCCTCTAACCGTGTACGTGTAATAAATGTTTACTCATTAGAAACGCTATAAAGCAACAGAAGTTAATTGAAAGTAATGAAAAACCTTTTACGTATAAAGTAACACTCAGGGAAAATGAAGAACCAATTAAGAGGTGTTGTTGTGACCGAGAGAGATTCTAGTTTTTTAATCTCATAGTGACACTTAAAAGATATAAAAATAGGCATGACGACCAACTTTGAAAAATAGGTTTATAATGTTCTCAATTATCTATTATAGCCAAAAAATTTAATATTTCCGCAGATATTTATAGCAAAACAAAAACATTATTAATTTAAGGATCAAAATTTACTCCAAAACACTCGAAGATGTCATGACGTCACTTTATGTTAACACTGCGTTCCTCTAAGCGTTACCCCTATGTTTTCGCTGCGACCGTAACATTCGTAGTTGCTCAATGTCGAATACATGAATGAACTTTAGAAAGTGGCGAACGCTTTTCGGAACGCATTTATAATATACGATAACGTCTTACCCTCTACAAGATATTTTAGCTATAATGGCGGACTGTTGTTCTTTTAGTTTCCTCTTTTGTTAATCCCTATTAATCTCGATTGCAATATAAAAATAAATACATTTTTTGAACTTTATGTATCTGATTTTATCAGATAAACACATAATTAAAATGATTTCAGATTACTGTCGTCATGCCTATTATGACTTATCCGGCCCCGGTTACTTTATCAACCCCGGCGTCGCACGTGTAAATAAATAAATATATACAGGACTATATGACATACGGACGTCTGTTCCTAAGGTAGACAACTTAACGCATGTGTTATAGGTAACAGCCGCCTGCTATACACAAATATTTTTTTTAGAAATATATAAATACATACATATGGATAATACACCCAGACTCTAGGTGGGAATCGAACTCACGACCCCCGGAGCAGAAGGCAGGGTCACCCACTGCGCCAACGGGCCAGCCAGTTAATTTTACAAAGCCTATTTGTTACTAACATGTTTAAAGATATGCAACAGACGTTTGTCAATACACAAAATGGAAGCATTAAATTAGTTGAACTCCTAAGCAAACGATTTCAACCCTCGGGCGTTTAATACGTTTTGTAGTGGTCATTATTTGGCACAAACGTGGTTAAATTATGTAGTACAAATGTTTATAAGGGATCAGCTGGCGGTAAACAGTTTATCTCAAACCACTTAGTACAGGATCTTAGACAAATAAACACGCTTGTATTGCGAATTTCGAACCCCATTGTTAATCTCTTGAGAGTGGAAATTTTAGCATATTGTTTGATAAACTTGCTATCGCTTTTACAATTCGAAACATTCTCTTTTTTATGGTACTACAAGGAACCCTTATAATTTCGCTCTGTCCGTCCGTCCGTCGGTAGGTTTTGCAATTGACTTTATACTTTTTATTTTAGCTTATTAGATATGTATGTGTGTTTGTTGTTTCCATATAGTTTCGCTCTATCTGTCTTTCCGCCCGTCTGTCTGTCCGCTCGTAAGGTGGTCTCTCCTTGGGATATCAAACTATTAGATGTAGAGACTTGAAATTTTCTATTCTGATATAAAATGCTAAAAACTCATTAGGAAAAATTAATTTGAGCGAAATTCAAAAATTTTTTGAAGTTACTTAACCTTTAACGCGTAACAGATACGGAACCCGGATATAATCGTGAATTGACACGCTGTTAGCAACCTTTATTTAAACAAAAGAAATATTAACAAAATTCAAGAGTTTAATAAGAGGTAGCGCCACTCTTGCAGTCCTTTAATCTGCAACCGAATTTTGCCGGCGCGTCCGAACACCAATACCTCTTTCTCACATAAGATCGACGCGAAGGGCGGCAATACAGTCACATCAAGTGATGGTATCGTTGGCGCGTTTGAGGACCAATAACCAAAACATCTTCACAAACTCTCACATTTATATTTTATATATACCTAGTACCTAGTATATTCGTAGGTTTCAGTATTATTATTGGATCATGGAAAAGGAAATAAAAATTCGTAGTATAATCAACAAAATATTTTATTATACTTAATCATCTTTATTTTCAAATTTATCTCTCAATAACAATACCTCAGATAAGAAAGATGCAGGTGACTGATATTAATCTAGTATTCCGTATTCGTTTCACTATATTAAATCCTCCGGCGTGCGCTATCTCAGTATTCAATCTGCTATACGCTGGCTGGATGTTACAGAATACAGCTGAGATGATATGAAACACATGTTGCGCTACGTCTCTCGGGCATCCAATAACTCTAAAATGAGTTAACTCACTTGATGGGATAATTTACTTCACTTTATAAGCATGTTTGGTTCTATTTTTCTTTTTTATACCTAAATTTATTTTTTAGCTACATTCCAATGAGGATTTTGGTGTGTGCATACTTATTTTTCAATCTCTTCCAAAACAGACTTCAGGTAGACCCTGCCATATAAGTACAAGGAAAATCATCAAGTGAAAGGTACTTTTCTAGGTAAGCTTGCAGCCTATTTAATGGACAGTCCTGAGGAAAAGATTCCTGACTTTTTAACACAATGTACAACACCCCTAATTTCTTACACCTGAAATCCACATTCCTTGTGAGTTTCTATGACCAAGGGGTCATAGAAGTCTTCTAGGCTTCATAATAAAAACACGAAAAGGAAAATTAAGAAATGGATATTTAAAAAAATATGAACTAGTGAATGTGAAAAGTTATGAATATGAAAAGCAGACGTTATGAGGAACATCAAGCTTGGAAGACTGCGTTGGGCTGGCATGTTAGCAGAATGCCAGAGGAATGAATTCCAAGAAAGTTGTTGGATGGAAGGCTCCTAAAAATGAAGTGGGCCCTATTTTCTTTTGAGGAGTATATTTAGCCTAGCTTTAAATTTAGTTAACCTATAACATTTGCTATATTTTACTTTGCGGAATTCCATAATAATAATTCATATATTGATTTTGGTATAAACCGCAAAGACAACACAGTCACAATCGACTTTGCAACTGACCGGTGACTTTGTTCCAGTATTGGTGCAAAACCTACGTAGCGCGCATTGTGCGTGTCTAGGGTCAGAGCCAGGGTGAGGCAAACGGTGGGGCAGGGTGTGGACCCTGCCCCACCGTGGCTACACCCATGTTACCCTGAAATGTTGTTAACATCTTACCTTCAGGAAAGGAAGATCCTGGAAGGGTTATAACCCGAGAGTAACGCCGAGTATAACGTCGAGATATATCTCGACGTTGGATTCGCCAGGGAGTGCCGCAGGGTTCGGTACTCTGTACTGTCCTACGAAATGTAGGATGTAACAGTTGACCCTGGATTGAGATGATTGAAGAAGGATTGTTCAGGAGGCCACGGAGCTGGTTTAGAAGAAGAAGTATGTATAGTAATAAATAAATTAAAAAAGCCCATTTCAATCTTCCCAGTCTTTTATGGTTTATAATGTTCACCAATGACATTGTATATTTCTTGATTACCACTCCTGAGGTATGTTTGAATGACTCTCCTAGGTCCATAAATGCGTTGCAGAATTGTTCGTCATTTCCTTTTTTTTTATTTTTTGGAGAGGGAGTTAGGTATTTCACTATTTTATAAATCTATGCGTGTAAAGTGGAACCTTTATTCTTTATATAATCTTTCTTTATTCTTTATATAATCTTTCTTTATTCTTTTTATAACCTTTGTTCTACTTTATATATTATATTACTTCTGTTTTTGCACCTACTTTTCTAATAGTGTCATTCAAACTTTTTTGACTCCCACTCGGACCATTAATGTAATTAAATGATTTTATGTGTTTTAAGTTTTATGGAAATGGAAATGTACTATATTTAAGTGAAGTATAAAATATAAATTGTAACTAAACTTGTTACACAAATATTGTAAACATTATAATAATATATAATATTGTACAAAAGAAAAGATTTAAAAGAAAAGATTGCCGAACGCCAAAAAGAGCAATAGCACTATATATAAAAAGAATTAAGACAAAAAACAAAAAGCACAGTTTTATCGGGGTTGCCTGGCAACGGCTCAAGGAACTACTTTTTCTCTTGTCTTTTGTCCTGCTGGATCAGTTGAATTATAAAAATTTTTAAAAAATTGCATATCAAAAATTTACTATTACTGACTTTCTTTTACCCATTACACTAAATATAGCACTGTTTCTGAATTTAAATGAAATGCATCGATTTAAAAATAAAACAAGCTACATCTTATTCTAATATTTCATAGGAATTAGCTATAATAATTTATTTTTTAAAATTTTATAATTATAATTTAATTATTTTATATTTTAGAATATCCAATAATACTTCCAGCAAAGATGAAAATTTCTTGCAAATCTTACCGAAAGAGGTACCCGGACTTTCGTCAGTATTGAAATAGCGAGCTTTAAGTTTGGTAACATTCAAATAATGCCTAAGCTGAAAACAGGAAAGCTTAAAGCAGCTTTGATCACGCAATCGTAGTTTTATTTATTTTTAAGTTGAGCTGAAACAAGATTTGAAACTAGTTTCATTGTACATAATATATTTTGTTTTGATAAGTTCACTACACTTTCACACTACGCTGGAATGTGGCGACAGTGGAATAAGCTTGCTACGAGAAATTATTTTAAGTTATATATATTTCACATTTTATTAAATTTTGCCGATTTTTGTTGTACGAAACCCAAATTATATTTCAAAACTAAATTAGCCTATTTTACTCCTTGTAACATCAGTTGCCTGTCAGTAAAAGTCCCATCAAAATCGGTTAAGCCGTTTCTGAATTTAACAGGATCAAACAGACAGACGGACAGACAGAAAAACAATTTTTTTTTAATTTTCGTTTTCGGCCCTATTTTTACAAAGTCTCAAATATGATTTGTTTATGTCTATAAATTAATATAAAATTGGCAATGAAATATATGTAATTTCAAATATATCCACCGTTCTACGCTATTGGATCTTTTTACAAATTCATCTTAAAACAATAATGACCAATGCAAATCTAAACGCACCGTTGATTCTATTAATGCTTCTTTAGACATAACGTTTTACTTCTACGGACTTAAAAGAGAACGTTAATAGTTAATAAAAATAATAAGAAGTAATAATTTAAGCTTGTTTATATCAGTAAATGGCATAAATAAATTAGCCGCAATGAAGGTTTAAAATTATAAGGTATTAAAATATAGTACCCTCTTACTTTAACATAATCGGTTTTACATGTACCACCTTTTTTTTTAAATAAGAAATGCCGTGAATTAAAATGTTTTGGTTTCACATTTAATATGTTGTGAATTTTAATCAATTCTTTTTAAAGTTCTCGTGTACTAGTAGCACCGATAAAATCTGTACTTTTTATCATATTTATTTTTAATAAGCAAAAAATACTATCTTGTACGTACATACTTAAGAGCATCTTTCAAATTCAAAATAAAGTTTCTGTAATATGTTATAAGGATAATATGTTTTATGATATATTAAAAATATATATAAAGGTGGACAAAAACTACGAAATTATGGACCAATGGCCGCCGATGACCAGGTAAGCCGAAGAAGAGGTGGCGAGATGACTTGAACGCTTTTGCGGGAAAGACGCAGATTCAAGCAGCCCACAATAGGAAAGAGGCCTTTGCCCAACAATGGGATACTATAGGTTAATCAAAATAAAATACAATATATAATGTGTTGTAAACGAAATAAGAAAAATGGTTTGTTTACTTTTTAATTTTTAAACGTGCCGAACATGCCGCATTTGAAAGTCAAATAAAAAAATATTTACAAACAATCACACAACACTCACCGTGGTATGCACTGTAGTACGAAACCAAATCCGGTTCAAATCAAACTCAAAAGCAAACAATCGAAAATACCACAGCGACTCTCACAGGTTACGTACAATTCACACAATAAAACGGAACTAAATCGTTCGTAAGATCTCAAACACTGTCAATCGTTAGGCACTGATACTTTCACGGATTATGTAAACGACGAAAAGTTGTTTGGGACCGCGGGAGGTCAAAAATCGGGTCTCTCCTGTGGCCCGGTACACGTGAGCACAATGCGCGCCGGTCGACGCTCACCGAGACCGGTCGACTCGCTTCAAGTGCTCGGCTCGCTGTCAAACAGACCAGCTGGTCTTCGCCACTCTAGCGGACAAACGCACTAACTAACTTGCTCGCCGCGTCAAAGTGACCTAACGTCCAATAACACAAATTATTTTATACGAGCGCTTTTTGATTTTAATTTAGTCTTCATTATATATTAAACGCAACTTGTAGTCTTGTAGTGATAAACTAGAGTTTAGTTGTTGATTTATTAGCATTTATCATTAAAACGATTATTACTATTACAATTCTGATAACTTTTATTACTTTTTTTATGATTTAAGTTATATAAAATTTTATTACTATAATATTTACAATGAACTTAAATTTAAATAAAAAGAATAAGAAGTATATACATAATAAATAAACTAATTCTATTTTAAACAAAAGACATCGGCGTAAAACAACAGCTGATCACATCGGTGTAAGTGGGGCGTTATCTCGATAGATAGGAATGCAAATCCTTTGACCGAGGTACCAGCCATTATTATTCTTTTGAATTACTCTTAAGTTCAAACTTAAGCTTTATATTTTTCTTTTTTACATATATGTACTACTTATTTTTTCAAATATCTACAAATCTGTTTAAATGTGGAGCATATTTAATAACATTACTGCATATTTTAAAATCACCTACACACCAAATCCAAACGATTTACAGACACATGTATACATTTACTATCAGATGGTGTCAATGCGTAGTGATGTGTCACGACACGCTGTAAACAAATTACAATTTTGTATACAGCTTTAAATATGGTACGCAAATCTAAATATTTGTGGCCGAATTTCGACCAAACCGGAGATATCTAGTTAGCTAGATAATCACTAACTCACTGGTTGTCTCTAAGGTACCGGAAACTATGCAACAAAAACAAAAAAGTCATTTTCGCTAATAAAATGGCTGAGTTATAAGCGATAAATTGTAAATTTATTTACGAGAAATTCTCTATTATGTAAATGGTACACTGACTTGCGACACTTGTGGTCGCACGTTTAGTGCTAAGATTGGGTATTTTAGTCACGTGAGGTCACATCGCAGGTCTTAAATATTGCCTACATATTTACAGACAATATAAAACAAAGCTAAATCACTGTAGCCGAAAACGGCTAGGTAGAGACATTATGTATCATTTGCAATTGGTTTCATTCTACTAAAATTTCTTTTTTTTTTTCAAAACCTATTACTAGAGCGAGGAGGTCAGTCGCCGTCGTCGCAAAGATCGCGATAATACACGACTAAAGTATGTCTCGGTCTCTCGATACTTTGATATACTTGTTTCTATTGACCTTATAAATAGATCGCGCAAAACCAGTCTATATTTACGGCCTACTAGTTAGGCCTTTTTAATGTGTGTTATGAAAGACGTCTACACTTATTTCAATACGAGCTGTAGTGACGCAGAACGACCGTCAATGTTGGGCTCGGGACCCAAATTTTAAGTTCCTTCCGAAGGACGGCATAGTCAAGGATTTTTCACTCCTTTTTAAAAAAATCTTAAGGCTACCTGCCGAGCTGCGAACCCAAGATCTTGGGTTTAGTAGGTTGCTATGCTAACCACTACACCGCAGGTGACCCCTATGTTTACAGTTGTTTATACTTTTGACTTGCTAATAGTAGATTTGATCAATAAATTTTAGTTAATTACTTTTTTTTATTTCCGTTATACAAATAAAACTTACTATATGCTTTAACATTTTTTAAAAAGAAATAATAAAATTTACTTTCCAGTAAATAAATACTAATATATAATAACTTACTGATACTTATAAAGTTTTAATTATCCGATGTGTTAATGCCTGATCAATTGTACATAATGATTACGTATTTTTTTTAAAACTTTCTATCCAAGTCCGTAGGAATCTTGGTGGTATTAACAACCCGTTGTTATACATACGAATGTAAACTAAAAAATAAAAACTACAATAATACTATAATATTACAAAAGATGAAAATAAAACATACATGCTCTACCATGCCTGCTAAGTCGTACCGTATAATAGCACGAGAAATAAATTGAAATACTTCATCACCGAGACAAGTCAATTACGGAAATTGTATTAAAAATATGATGAAAATTTTGCGTTCATACATCGTCAGCCGGTCAGTAATTAATTAAAAGCTTGTAACCGAAGGCACATGTGGTCGCGTCGTGTCCACCTTCCTCCTCTTTGCGGTTAGAGCAGCCTCCTGTGCGGGGGGAGGCTCCTTAGACAAGTCCGGTAGAGGGGCCTGGAGATAATTCCGCTTCTCCAAAAGCCTCTCTATTAGAATCCTTTGTCTGGCCGGTTCCTCTCGGACACTGGCCAGCTCCGCCCGCAGAAGACGGTTGTCCTCATCGGACGTGCGTCTGCTGAGAGGAAAATTAGTGTTTTTTTTTTTTATTTCGATAATTTGCAATTGTATCGACGATATCTAGGCGCGCAACTGGTACAAGGTTTAACACAACAGCATTGTAATAATGTACCCTCACTACTTCATTTGTCGAATTCTGTTTGAAATTTCATTCAACTTATATTCTTAACTTAGTTATAGTTCTTAAACTATTTATTTGAAACCGATGTTTCGACCCATTTTGCAGGTTATCTTCAGATTCTGTTATTACCACACTTTTTTCCAGTGTCTTCAACCATTTTTCTGTGATCAACTCATACCGATATGTAAATATATGATATGTAATCGTGTATGTCAGTATTAGCCTTTTAAATATCTTTATTGGGTAAAATTCCTATATCGGTCAATCCCTTCTCTTTTTGTTTTTATTTGTTTGCTTACCATATTACTTCTTTCAGCAAAATTTTTATTTGTATAGCATTAAATTTGAAATTATTGATTTTTTTTTAATTATTGTCTGTACCTATGTACCTACATAGTTACATAATAGCATTGATTGAAACTCGTTATTTACTTTCATACCTGAAAATAAAAAGGGAAAATATTATAACTTAATCTATACTAATATTAAAAAGAGGTAAAATTTGTTTAAAAGTTTGTATGTCCCCTACATACTTACCCGTAATCTCTGAAACTAAGGATCTGATTTGAAAAATCCATTTTGCCTTCGAACATATTTAGAAAGGCTATCTCGGAACAAAAATCCATGTATAAGGCCTAATAATCACTTGATTTTACTACCATAAATAAGAAAATAGTTAATTCCTTACACCATCTTTATATTTCTTCATAGCGGTCGGGAGTTTTATTATTTTTATATTTATATTTCAAAACGTGACAATCAAGGCCAAATAAAATAGAAATCTGTTCAGAAACAGGTATTTATTAACATACAATTCCAACATTTTTGAGTTGCACCGCACAAACAGCTCAGGTTAATATCATTTTTGAATCTCCATCTGGACGGGACCGAATATTCTCCCTAGACCTGTCAACCTACGAAATTAAAATGTATATAAATTTAAAATTATTATCTCATACACAAGTGACTTTATTGATAAAGCTCTTGAACCCAATAGAAACATAAAAAACAAAGTTTAAACCCACTTCTTAACAAAATCGTTTATGAAAAGACATGAAGAAATTAACGAATGAATTCATGGTACATTATGTAATGATAAATCAACCTCTTCACAAAATCGTTTATAAAAAACGTGAAGAAATTAACGAATGAATTCATGGTACATTATGTAATGATAAATCAACCTCTTTACAAAATGGTTTATAAAAACCATGAAGAAATTAACGAATGAATTCATGGTACATTCTGTAAGGATAAACCCACCTCTTAACAAAATCGTTTATAAAAAACATGAAGAAATTAACGAATGAATTCATGGTACATTCTGTAATGATAGAGCGTCTGATTGTTTCGTAATTAATTTCTGGTTTGCAAACAATACCGAACAAACTTTGATTTCAAAGGTCACACAACTTGAAATAAATTATAAAATTTATTTAAATAACAAAAGTAAATTAATTTAACTTATCATAAACGTTCTACATTTGATCTTACTTATTATAAGAATAAAAATTTAAAACAATAATAAATATCAATGTGACGTGTATCTTATCAATCCAAGAACTAGTGGAGCAGGTAAAGGGTCTATTGCATTGCAGGGGAAAATAGTTAGTGTCTGAAACTTATAAAATATATTAGGGCAGAGAAATGCCCCTTCAAGTCGAGCAAAAAAATTTTATAGATACCCTCTACTATAATTTAAGAAATATTTTAAAAATCGTATTTAAGGCACTGCTAATGATAAAATAAGTCTTATAAACTATATACCCGATTGATACATAAACTAGCCTTCAATATACTGAAAAAAATCTATAATGGCCACTATTTTAGGTAATAGTTTGAAAAAATGGTCTGTAATACTACATGTACATTTTCCTCTGTGGGTCTAATCTATCATGTGAAAGAGCAACTCAAATACGAGCCATGATAGAGCTCTAGGGATAATTAAAATTCGATCAATCCAACTTAGGAACTTCGCAATTTTCCCCGGGAAGTTCCCTTGAAAGATTTCATGGTATTAATAAGTACTGAGTCAAGGGAAATTACTTGCTACGCTAAAAGATTGTAACAATTAAAGTTGTTTGCTCGGGTTCGAGTATGCTTAATGGATTGCAGCAAATTTTTAATATGGCGCGGGAAATAATGTGGCGCAGCGCAAGTAACAAATAGTTGGTAAAAATAGCATTTTATCATACCAGATATCGCCGGCTGGTCAAAATTCCACTAGAAGTCATTAGATTTGCGTAGTATATGCTTATTGAAAGCCATATACATTTTTTTTATTCAAATTTCAACAAATATTTATTTGACGACTGAATCTCTTCACAAGTTTTAGTTAATAAAATACATTGTTATTTTGCCATGGTCGTTATGACTTCGCTTTGACACCATCTTATAGTGAAATGTACATGTTTGTGGGGCATTGCTGTACGTGTGGTTTTATTTTAATAATTTATTGTATTGATATTGCATATTTTACAAAAGTACCAGCTGCTACCCCTGACTTCGTCCGTGTTGATCTACTTAATCCGGCCATATCCAAAAATCCCTTATTCCCGGATTAGTTTGCTAACTATATATTAGGTCCCTGCCAAATTTCGTCTAAGTATAATCGACCAGGAAATTATTTTGCCACGCTAAGGTCGAATTTCATTTGCACATCAATTAATTAAAAGACTCATTACTGCTTACATTACGCTAATTTCTAACAATAACTCTTAGCAAAATTTTCTCAGTAGGAACTGTCATCCAAATTGGTAAAACACTTTCTCGGTCGACTATACATCTCGTGGTTTTCCAAATTTCGTGGTATATATATAGATTAGCGTTCGCACACCCTCCTCTTTGTAAACTATAATTGTGCCAAATTTCTTACTCCTCCGTCGGCGCAATTTTCGTGAAATGGTGTCGAAAGTCTTCACTTTACGCTGTAGATAAGGGGTTAATTTTTTATGGAAATTTATCTCGTCCAACGATTATATATTTGACTCAATATTGATGTAGAGAGTACATCAATATTGAGATGTGTGGTCTCATACTTGGAACTACCACATTGTTTAGGTACGTTCGGCGTACGACAAACTGCACTACTAGAAGTGTGCACTAAAATTGTGAGTGAGAAATTACTACTGAGTAAGCTGTGTTAACAAACATGGAGAATTGAAAAGGGGACTGAAATACTGCAGCCAATCTTTACACAAATAAGTGTATTTTAGGGCACTTTTATTTTGGCGTCCTATTGTTAAAATATTCGAGCAATGAAGTAGGTACCTTTCACGTCCCGTTGGTCGTACCTTTTCGAATAAAAGAGTTGCCATCTCCCCATTTTAAGCGTGATACCAGAAGTATAAGCCTCTAATCTCATTTTTTAATCTAGATTATCGTATATCGCAGCGTTTCTAATGCTAAACCATTTACAGCTAAGCACTAACACCGCACTTTACGATGGTTCCCGACTTGACTTTACGACTTTGGTTTATTCACAGTGCGCCTTAAGTGAACCTGCATCAAAATTATAGCCAGCTTATTATTTATATTTTTCTTCTTCATCATCACCCACCGCCATTTCTCTCCCACTGCTGTATAAAGGCCTCTCCCCGCTCCTATGGATTTTTAAGGATATTCTGTCACCTTATCGTGTTGGATGGCCGTCTAACTAAAGTGCGGCAGATAGCAGACATAGTGGTTATCTCAAGTAACAGTGTGCACAGAATTTTGACTGAAGAATTGGATACAAAACAAAAGTAGGCGCATTGAGTGTTACGGTAGCTTACACCGGAGCAAAAACTGAATCGTTTTAGAATTTCTTGCGAATTCTGCAATCCGAAGGACTTTTTGCGGCGTATTACAGGGGCTATTTTTTTCGGACAGTTTAAATTTACAGATAAAGATATTTATGCAGGTACAAACGACAAAACAATCAGAATAACAGTACTGCAAAAAGCGGGTAAAAATAAGGTCACATCGGCGGAATTTTTAAGAGGACTTAAATAAAAATTCCTTTTGAAGTTGTTGCATAGCGACTGAAGATTGTATAATGGAAAAAGAGGGAAGTATGAAAGACGCAGGGCAAATTGAAATAAACGCAAGGCAGATAGTAGAGTTCCTTTACAGTACAGGCTATTCTCTTATAGAATGCTTGCCCCGAATATTCGACAAACCAAAACTAGCGATATTTTTTAAAATCGAGTCAGACTATTACCTATCTCTCACATGATATATATTTGCTATAATTTATATATGTATATAATTATTAGTAGGTTTATGTACGTTTATATAAATATCTATTTTTATATATTAGTTTATTTTAAAATAAATATTTTACATAGCATGTGGCGATGAAGCCGCCCTCCCCGAGCACGAGCCGGTCGGAGAGGGTGTTCTCGCCGACGTCGCCGACCTGGTTGCCGTCGACGTAGACGTGCCCGACCTCGACGCGCCCGCTGATCGCGGCCTTCTTCTCCACGACGTCGACCACCACACCGTCCTCGGCGATGACGATCCGGTCGCGCTCGACCCCGGTCCGGGCGGCGATCTCGGCGTTGGCCCGCAGGTGGCGCCACTCGCCGGGTTGTTAGCAGAATATTTCGAAAATCCAGTGATAATTATATTGTCACACCATTTTTCAAGTTTTTCTTTAGTACAATCTGAAGTTTCAGATCACAATATATTACTTACAGTGTGGGTAGTTATTTGCCATTATTTCCATCTCAATTGTCTAATCTTTCTAACACATTAACCTTAATAACGTTACTTATCCTAGGAAAATTATGTCTATAAGATTATGCATAAATATAAGTAAGGTTGGACTAGGCTGTTAAACAGGGTTCCATCTACCTGGATTCCAGAATTTCTTATGGCCTTTTCTGCTCACAGGTTGAAAAGTAGGCAGTTGAGGGCATCACCTTGTCTTCTCACTCCTATATCTGTGTGGTGGTATCTGTGTATCTGAGATCTTATTCTACTTTTACTATTCATTTTGTGCCTTGCATTGCCATTTCTACAAGACGAATGTTCTTCTGGAGTATATTCAGGCTGCCTTCCGCTACATTATTATTTTCTAATTGTTTTAATAAAATTTTCAATCAGAGAAATTTCTCTTTCTTTATTTTAGCTCTTTGTAGGGAAGTAATGATTATCCCTAGAAGAAGTGCCCAAAATGCTACCTCCTAAGTTTGTATTAGAACGATATTGCTTTTCATATGTCCCATTAGAGACCGGGGATTGGACTTTTCTTTTCTTGTGTTTATTATCTACAGTTATTCTCCATGGAGAAGTGAATAAAGGTAGAAAATACAGCAAAACGTGCTTTTCTTCTTATTTTACCTCTATCGTATTTAGTGACTATGTTTATATTACACAATTATTACATTATAAAAATGAAAACAAAAGTTATTAAACGAGTTCCGTCAAAGAAATATATTAGACTTTCGTCTGTCGACGCTAAATTAGGAATGAAAGTTTTTAATACTTAGTGATTGTAATACAAACGAACAAACGGTAAGTTTTGAAGTAATTTCTCTATTGGTTGGAATCGGAGTAGTATGTTGAGATACTTATAGTATAAATTCAGATGTTCTACAATCAGCTGTTGTAAAATTATTAATATTTAATCTATTTGTTTCAATATCTTCTGAATTAGGAGCATTATTTAAATTACCATATAATTTTGGTAGGTTAGTTTCTATAATGTACTTTTAATTCTAAAATCTTTCAAATTCATCCATTTCTTATCGTTTTGACTTCCACTGGTACGCAGGCGCGAAGTATTCATTACACAATGTGCATGATAAAAGAAGTATTTATCAGCCCCTTTTTCGCGGAACTCGCGACATTCTGCGTTTACTTTTCGTTCTTTTTACACCAGACATCTTATTTATATGGATTCTTATGCTTCAGTACGGACCGGATTAAGAAATGAATTGATGCGTTCGCTGACGGGAGCGGTTTCTATACCTGCCGCAATAGGCAACGAGAATACACGGCAAAAACCAAACCGAACTGAGTCGCGTGCAGGGCCGCACGGAGTGCCGTTCATCGGAATCGTTCCGACTCCACGCGACCCATGCGCGTTCAAACGCGACTCAGTCGCGCACGTGACGCTAGTCCGTTTACACGCGCATGTGCAGTGCGCTAAACGCGACTCATCCGCGTGGTTTTGATTTTTTTTGAGATTTATCAGAAATCTTAACCTCTGCTATTCGCATTGTTGAGGTATCAGTTAGGTTCGCGCGTTTTCAATTCGGTGCAAGTGTTCGCATTGATTTAGGTGAGTTGAATGTTAATTATTTAGTTTTAATTATTTTTATCCTCTAGCTCAACAATGTTGACTGTTTTCATGCATGTTTTTTTCTTTTTTCTTCATTGTTTGTTTTGATTTTTTGCTTACTTGTTTCTGCTTGCTTTGAATTCTTTTTCTTTTTTGTAGCGATGGCACAGGGCAATTCTCGTCCGAACGTTTTGCCTTATCGTCAAGATATGGAAAAGTATTTAGATACACATCTCGATGGGACACGATTTTTGGGTTTTTATAAAAAACACGGCTACGTAGAAGATCGACACATTACGGACATGGTTCATTTGCTTGTTGCGAGAGAAATTCAAATCATTTTCAAAGAGCATGAAGTCACACTCGATAATCCTCTTGAACATTTATAGTAAGATTTTTTTATTTTTTACTGTATTTTAACCAGTTACTTTGTTTTGTTTGTCTGTTTGTATGTTTGTTTGCATGATTTTTTTGTACGTTTCTCTGCTTGTCTTTTGAATCGCATAATTTTGCATGTTTTTTAAAACTTTTTGTTTTTAATCAGAAGTAAGTGGCAATATTTATCCATCCTGTTTTTAAACAGTTCCTTGATTTATTTACATTGTTTTTTACAGTTTATGAGTTTATTTACTTTGTTTTTTTGACAGTTTTTAAATTAATTTTTAATGTTTTTTTTTACAGTTTATGACTTTATTTACTTTTTTTTGGCAGTTTTTAAATTTATTTTCAATGTTTTTTTTACAGTTTATGAGTTTATTTACTTTTTTTTGACAGTTTTTAAATTTATTTTCAATGTTCTTTTTACAGTGTCGACTATACTGCAATCCACGAGCTTGTTAATGAAGCAAATAGGCGATTCAACATTCGAAAAGATATTCTGTATACTCCTGGGAGAGCGAAAAGCTTAAAAAAACGGGTCAAAGCAGTGACAGCTTCTGGGAAAATTGCAAATCACATAAATTATAAAAGAAGCCAGTTAATAAAAGACGGTTACGTTCAGCAAGGAGACACAAATGACGACGATCAAGTGGATGAAGATGAGGAAGGTATGTTTGTTTTTTTATTTATGTTTATTTGTTTGTTCGTTTGTTTGTTTGTATGTTTATTAATGTGGAATTTTTTTCAGAAACTTTTCAAATTCTGCTCGACAATTTGATCTCAGCGCCTGATTTTATGACAATTGATCGACTTTGGGACCAGACATATCTCCTCAGACGAGAGAAAATCAAAGAAAAAGGTGCACTCTGGCAGTTTCATCAGTTCGACTTTCTCTCGAGCAGCAAAGGCCCGCAACTTGTGAATAACCTTTTTATAAAAATATTTAAATTTTATTTATTCAATAACATTAAATATAACGGTTCAATTTTTTTTTTCAGATTGTCAGAGATTTTTTGACAAAGTTTGCAAATCAAAGTGTGAACATCAAAACACATTGGCTCAAAGTGCGACCAACTTTGGAAAAATTTATTTTGGAGAAACAACTGAGCCATCAAGTCGGAATCACTTTGCAAGAACAGTTAGAGGTCTTGGACGATGGTATATTTTTATTTTTTTATTTTCGATTGATTTCGATAACTTTTATAAGAATTTTTTTTTAATTTGTCAAAATTAATTTGTTTTCAGATGAGAAAGATGCAGTACTTCTTGCACTTCTAACAAGTTGCTTAAGAACGAACAAAAAAGGGGAAGGATCACAAGCTGAGTCAGCCAAGCAAACCTCTTCTAAAACAACCAAAAAAAAATCGAAAAAACAGGCCTCTGAAAAAACTAAAAAAAAAAGAAACTGAAAATGCAACTCAAAAAAAAAAGACGAGTCGAAGAAGAATCATCTTTTCTTCTGCATGTACAAGTGCGTTTTTAAATTTTAAAATTTTTAGTTTTTTAAAATTTTTTTCATTCAACTCACACAATTTACAATTTTTTAAAGAAAATTCGTATTGCAGCCAATTTATTGAGACTTGCAAAACGATTATTTCCGATAACAATACAAAATTGTCTTTTTCTCGGTGAAAGAACTTTCACATCCTACTAATATATAAAAGTGTAACTATGTTTGTTTCTTTATTTGTTTTAACTTGGACATCTTATATATTTTTGCCTACGCATGAGTTGAATAAAAGAAACTTTTAAAAAATATTTCAGACTTTAAAAATGTTTATAATTTACTTGAAAATTTAATGAGAATTGTTTTGTTTCAGCGTGATGAGGATGTTTCCGTGGTTGTTTGTGAAAAACTGGCATCGAACAAAGCTGCGGAGATAGAAGTGTACCCCTACATCATCATCGCTGGACCTCTGACATCACCTACAGCTTTTTACAGTGTCGTTGGAGAAACTCGGTACAAAGTAGACTCAGAGGTAGATGCTTTACAACTGACGTTCCAAATTCATTTAGCTTGCGGATTTCCCTATTATAAGCCAGCTTCGAACGTACGTAACGAACGTGGTACTTTATTCAAAAAGTGTACTTTGCCATGAAAATACCAGGTGAAAAATTGCTTATGCCGACAAAAAAAGCGTTGCAATTTTTTGAAGGTTTATCTTCTATTTACCGAGCTCAATAGTTGATTTAATGGGCGATTGTTCGAAGCGTGGATCATTATGTATCGAAACATAATAGAGGTAACAAGTGATTCTTGTAGTAATGAAGACTCCAGTATCATCTCCGGTGCCGTCAACGTCGAACGCGAACCGAACTGGGAAGAATTTGTCAGTTCATTTTCAGAAGACGACATCGCCAGTATCGTCGAGCAACGAAGAGGAGAGCGACAACGAGCAGCAATTGGAACAGGAAACACAAGATCCGCTTTCAGAATTTATACAAATGAAGAATCCGCAGAGCAATCTACAAGCAACACTAAATATAATAGAAAAAGAAGAATGTCCGGAGGTGGGTGCAGAAACACAATTGATGGTAGAAGATATGGAACAACAAGCGAGAACAAATGTAGTGAAAAAATGCAATCGGAAAAGAAAAGCAACAAAAAAGTCGACAGTTCAAGCGAAGAAAGTGGTGAAGAGTTTGCCGGATCCACCAGCCGATTCGTTTCTGGGTTTGCTGGAGTTAATATGGACGCCGACAGTATACAATCATGTGTTGGAGAAACTAATGTATGGGGAACAGAAGGGAATGAAGCTGAAAAATTTACAGCTAAAGCGCGAGTTCACGAATCTGATTTCATTGTGGAGGACGATATTGAAGTGCTTAGCCCACAAACAGAACGAGAAAAAGTTCGTAGGTTTATTGTGGACTGCATTCAGAACCATCCTTTGCGATTCCGCGTTATACATGACGTGTTTGCAATACAAAATGAGCAGTTTAGCAATGGAAACGTTTCACGAATATGCGAGCAGGGAGGATCATCAGGTAGAGCATATAAAGGATCAATCTTCTTTGTGTGCAACCACGCCTCCGATCATCTCCACGTCGTCCACGACTGCTCCTACAACGGCAACACGTGTCGATGTCAGCGAATCAAAGAAATCAGAGATGAGTGCGGACAACCGCGACTTAATCGAAGACTTCTTCGGGCTGCAGAATGTACAAGCGAACACTGGCTCAATCTCGCAATTTATTTCGAGACAGGCCAACGGGAAGCAGTACATTTTGAAATCGCCGGGCGAGTGTGGACTAAATGTAGTCAAACTCGAAGTCTATCCCTTCGCCAAAATCAGCGGCTTAGACAAGAAGAACTGGTGGAAACACGTAGAGACAAAAATGATCTTCCTTACGAATTCCAATGTAGATCCTTTGCAAAAACAACTGAATATACTGCAGAACCAAGCGATGGAACAAGTGAAACAAATAAAAAACATCACAAAAGAAGTAAAGGAGATAAGTTATTGGAATTCTTTTGGCGGTTTCCAACATCGCCAATAAACAATCTGTTTAACAATGCTGTGTGGTTCAATTCTAGTTGGAAATATTTACCATTAAATAATACGCATATCAAAGCGGTACAAAGAATTTATCAAAGACAATTGTGTGACATGTCTATGATTGATTTTATTAATAAGTTTAAAAATAGTGAAATGTTATTTTTCAATTGTGGAGTGCGTGATGTAAACGATTATTATTATACGACTGAACAGTCTTTACGTATAGCAATAGATTTATTAATGTTTCAGTACAATCAAAACATAGATAGAATTAAGGAATTTCTATTAAATTTATATAATATATTAGATAGAATAGTCTTAGATAGAATATTAGTAGTAATGCTGGTAAAAATTTTTTCTTTGATGCTGTAATACATTTTTTTTTAAATTTCGGTCAAATTGGAAACTTTAATAAGTATAATAATTTTCCATTGATGGAGTGTGTTAATAGACGTGTGATCCTATGGAACGAGCCTCACTGTGAAACGAGTTCTTTTGAAACTATTAAAATGTTATTTGGTGGAGATACGTTAAATGTTAAAGTTAAATTTCAAGACGACGCAATTGTAAATAGAACGCCGTGTATAGTTTTATCGAATAATGATATTTTTCCAAAAGATACTGCTTTTCGTACAAGAATGTACAACTATACTTGGAGGCCATGTGAATCCTTAAAATTATGTAAAAAAAAGTTATATCCTTTAATGTTGCCAAAATTATTTGAATATTTTAATATAATAGATATAAACGGAGTAATAATAGATAGTGATAAAAATGAAACTGATTACGAATCTGAATAAAATTTATTACATTTTATACAATCTTTTATTTATATTTGACATATCACTTTCTGAAGAAACCAATTCAAAATCTTCATCGTCCGCTTCCGTAATATTTCTTACTTTCGTTGCATGTTGCTGGGAAGAGGTTGTGGACCTTTTCGTAGAACTGGTAGAGGAAGACTTACTTTTTTTTGTTTGTTGCCTAGTTCTATAAGCCGGCGAATCATAATTGAACGGTTTTGAGTGTATGACACTTCTGTCTGTGTAGATTGATTCCGATAAATCGATTCCGGTTCTTGGTTCGATGTCAACTGTTGCTATTGATTCGACATCTTTAACGGAACGTTCCAAATTTTGTTCGACACCCGCAAAGGTTTCTCCAGTTGTGTATTTTGGATCGTGTAAGTAATAATATAAAGCTTTTTGAGGCATATTGCTAACGGTACCGTAAGAATAATAACTGTGCAGATCCACACTAACGTCCATTTCGTATTCGCACAACCAATACACCATTGTGGTTTGAAAATTCTCAAATTCAGTTGCGGGATTAATCTGCGGTATTGCACCGATTCCAACATGGAGTTGTGGTTGTGGATGCATCGATGCATTATAAAGCGGATCTCTAGGATTAAACACTGCACTATATTCCAATGTAGTTGCAAAAGTAACACTCATTTGATCAGTTAAATTTGGTCCGAACATGTCAACTTTATTTCCCAATACTGAGACTTTATCGGCAGTCATACCTCTTTTTGACAAAGCCCGTTTACTGACCGGCGTGTGGTCTCTTCGACATGACGGGATATACTGGATACTTTACTATATATTTTTCAAACAATGTTTTTAGTGATAATCCCGCCGCTCCTATGTATGATGACAAACTTCCTTCTTGTAAAAATTCTAATATTGCAGATTCATCCGCTGAATATACATCACTATCTTTCTGACTTAACCAATATAATGCATCGCGTTTTGCGGCTATCCAATCTGCGTCGTTCACTGGCTCTCCATTATCTAGATCATTTCCTGGACCTAAATATTTATAACCCGGCAATGTAAAATCACCTTTAAAATATTTTACAAATTCCTTTTGCATATTGAGCGTGGGAAATAGAAGATAAACCGGCGACGCCGGTTACCATACGACTGATACGACCGCACCGGGAAGCGGGGAACGGTAAGTGCGCGGGGCATATAATCATGATCATGATCATGCGCTTCGCGCGATCGATCGATTATGCCCCGCGTTGCAATTTTTTGAAAAAGAGCTGAATACCGAATTTAACTAGGTTCACATAAGCTTTTCAAATTTCATACGCGTCTTAAGTTCAAAGGTCTACATTTCGTTCTTTTATTAAACTTACTTATTAATCAAAATTAGAGTACAAATTCGGTTTAAGAGTAAGTTTAACTCCGGTTATTTCTTTTATGTGTCAGTTTTTTGTTAAAAAATAACATCGCAGCCATGAAACCTGATTCTTTTTACCGATCAACAAACGAAAATGCGGCAAACGCAATGAGCGCAATGTACAATTTTACCGACGTGGCTCGTCGACGTGTGATAGATTTTCGAGAAATTTTTGAATCGTTCTTACAAAACCAAAGCACATCTTGTCTGTTTCAATACATTTGTGAACGTTTAGCAACACTAGGAGAAACTGAAAGTAACTTAGAAGATATCAAAGTAATGTTGTCATGTTTGCAGAACCCATTCAGAAATTTCAACTCGGAAGTTAAGTATATTGATTATTTCAAATCAACTGGGACTTATATTGAACCAAAAAAAATTGTCATTGACAAACAAAATTATCTAAAAGAATCTAAATGCGAAGATGAGATTAGTTACTACTTTTTTCCTTTAAGACACATTTTGACGAAATTTTTAGAAATGCCTGGCGTTTTGCAACGTGTGAAAGATTATATTGAAAGTTTGGAAAAAGAAATTATGATATCAAGTTTTAGGCAAGCGGAATTATGGCGAAAAATCAAAGACCTGTCGTTTGATGATTGTTTACTGTTAGAACTTCATATCTACACAGATGAATTCGAATGTAACAACGCGATAGGGTCTCATCGCGGAAGAGGGGGAAAGCTTAATGGCGTTTATATAACTCAACCTTATCTGCCACCTGACATGTTCTCTAAGGTTGAAAACATTTTGACCTTAGCCTTATTTAATGTCACTGATCTGAAACATGTACCGTTAAGAGAATTTTATGTGAAAGCAAATTCTGAGCTCACTTATTTAGAAAACGTAGGGATTTCAATTGACACAGAGACCGGTCCCCTTCAGGTTCGTTTCAAACTTGGCGCGGTTATTGGGGACAATTTGGGACTACATTCCCTATTAGGATTCGCTACATCTTTCATAGCAACGCATCCGTGTATGTTTTGCCAAAACACATAAAAGTTAACTAAAAAAACACATGAAATCTAACGTAAAAGTGAAAGTTACTTATCTATAACAAAAGGAATAAAATCATTCATTTTTTATTCATGTGTCGGTGCACTGAGAGCCAGTGTTTTAAAATTGGACAGTTCAGATTCTCCGTCAACGTGATCAGGATCTCGTTGTTCGAGGCACGTAAACGACTCCAAAAAGCCGCGATGCGCGATTAGTCGCGCTCGCTCTTAAATGTTCAAGTCCGTAGATGCCTTTAGTGTACGTCAACTAATGGACTACCTTAAGAAGTATGACACATATTGCAATTATGTGCCGATAATTATTATTTATAAATTATTATATAGGCTTCTGTATTTCTTTTATTGTAAGAGAAAGTGTAAGCTGATGCCTTAGCACGAACATTCTTGATGGTTTTACTCACATTAACGTTCGAAACGAAACTAGAAAAGAAGGTTGGTGCATCATTTTTTCACGACTTACATGGCCGTAACGTAGAGTATTCGATACGTGCAAGTTCTGATTTCATTGATGCTAGCAATATTTAACAACTAAGTTGTGTAAAACGATAGCATTAATGTTTCATTTTACGTTTGGGGTTTTATTTTCGTTTGGAGTCGACCGTAAAAGTAAGTGAAACTATCGAGAATGCTCGTGGTGCTAGGTCTTCTGATATAATAGGAAACTAACAACTTTTTATAACTAGACAAACATTTAAAACGTAAACCTGTCGCAAATCATATATCGTTAAGTGTGACGTACGGATCAATCCTTTCCCTATTATTCTTTACCATTTGACCTTTTTATGATTCGCGTAACCTTTCACTTTACATCTTTGAGTGAATTCAAATCACCTAAATTTGAGGGTTTATTCAATTTTCACAAAGTAACCTTAAATATTTCCTACAAAAGCGGTCTATTTGTAGCCCTTTATCATCTACGCTTTTATGCTTGTAGCTTCATCGTGCTGAAACTTAACTCCATTCTTCATAAATATTGCGCTGAATAGAAAGGAAAAAAAATGATTTATGAAATATAGTGCCCATAGAAAATTAAACAAGATATTTTATTTCTGGAACGCATTCGGAACTTCTGCGCCGAGACAAACTTGAATGGTCCAAATTAGTTCACTAATTCGATTTGCGCTCCTGGAAATTTGTTTGAAATTGTTATATACCTTAACTGAACATTATCTGCGACTTCGCGTGAAATTGAATACGGTTCAGTACTTTCATGTAAAAAACAAACAGGAAATAGACTCTACAAAGGTTATTCGTAAATTTACTTTGTAGAGTCTATCTCCTGATGCTTCGATGTCGAAGCGAAACTTGCGTTGATGCACATCGGAAAGTTTGTGTAGTGCTGTGCTTTGGTCGTGGGTTCAGTGATGTGGCTTTCGGGTTGCAGCATTGTATCGATTTCCCCTCGTAAGGAAGAGTAAACAAACAAGAGTTGTAAGAACTCTTCACACTTGGCTGTATTTATCCCTTTAATTTGGACGCTACTAAACCGTTCTGATCATTTATCAGATTTAGCAGGCGGCCGCTGCGACAGAAGCAGGAAATTGGAAACATCCGAAGCGACGCTATTTGTCACGGCGGCCACGTCCGAATCGGTGACACCACGCCGTACTGTTGATATTATTAGTGTTGAGCGATTTGAATGCATGTCTAATACTACTGCACCGACATATTTTAAAGAGCATGAGGAAGTTGATATTACTACGAAGATCTTCTTAGTAATATTGAAGAAGAGGAATATGTTCACAATGAAGTTAATATTACTAAGAAACCCTTTGTAGTCTTGTAAAAACATTTTGAATTGCAGTTCGACGTTTCTAGTATTTTACTATCATTTCAAGTCTCAATGACTTAAAAGTGGACAATTCAGAGCTAGGGCCAGGTTTAGTACTTAATTCGAAATGGCCTGTCATAGTTCGAAAACCTCCGCAGTGAGGTTAACAACTATTGTCACAACCACCCACAGAGAAAGCTTTTTCCCTTAATGAAAGGGATTGGGCGTACCAAAAAGGAATTCAAAGAATGATTTTTGGACAAAATAAACTGAACACTAAATCCATCTGTGATTAAAATGTTTGTAGAGTTCCGATTTACAAACGTATACATTAATCTGACGTCCATCTTGTTTTTGCGGTGACCGTACGCTACAAGAGGCTAAACCCTAAAACCGCAAAGAACAATCGACCCTTCGCCCTCACAAAACTAACCATGCCTAAAACAGGTTCCTTTTTACCTATCATAGAGACGGAAAGACAATGGGAGGCGGCTTTTAAAGCATCATAAATCACGTGTTGATTAATGGACTTAATAAGAATGGGACCGCGCCTGATTATGTGGTCGCGAGTGACCTTTTTTGCCGGTCATCCCATATTTTGTCACACGTCTCGGACAGTCGGAAAAACCGCTGAGGGATACGAAACAACAATGGCTCTGATTCTAGTTCCCTTAGTTAGTGCGAGCATCTACTGACGAATGTCTGGTGCAGTTTATTAGAATATTTTGCGATCGTTCGTTGACTTTAACGATGTTATATTTAATCCAGATAATATTATCTTGTTGAGTTAATAATACAAGTATTTAAACTTAAAGAATAATTGCCTAGAATTGACAGTACAGACAACTTCCAGTATAATAACTATGGATACTATAAAAGTGAAGTATACATGGTCGCGAGTAATTTGTGGTACATATACATATTCGGGGGTCGTGGGTTCGATTCCCCCCTCGAGTCTGGGTGTATTATCTATATGTATGTATTTATATATTTCTAAAAATATAATATTTGTGTATAACAGGCGTCTGTTACCTATAACACAGGCATTAAGTTGTCTACCTTAGGAACAGACGTCCGTGTGTTCATCTTCAACACTGGTCAAATCAATAGAGACGAAAAAATGAGCAACATTCAGTGTGGATATTATAGGTCACGGTGAAGAAAGATATAGATTGTCTATCAATTAACTATTTCTTCTATTCTAATCGAACTGAAATAGGCTATTTACTACTGAAGGTCTTACATTCCTAAGTTAAGGCCTATATTTATCTTTTTTAATTTTTTGCTAGCTAGTTTTCCAAATGACATCTCAAAATTTTGTCTTATTTAGTTCAAGAATATTAGCCCTATACTGAAATTTTTTTCGAACCCATTTTTTTTGTTTAGCTAAAACTATAAAATCGTTTAAACTTATTAGCAAAAAGAAAACCGACTTTATAATTACTACCATATTATCTCAATACTTAAATAGACACAAACAATCACGGACCACACTTGAGATATGAGAAATGATGGAAAAAAACCCATCAAAAGCTAAATTGGGCCGGCGTTGATTTCTATATTTAATTATTAAGATTTCACATTAAACTCCACTATGTGTTAATATAGTAATAACAATGATTGTTTATACAAATTTTAAACAAAAATTGTTTAAGTAACAGTTGAAAGTGTTAACAATAAAGAGTTACGCAACGGATCACTGTACACAACTTTTTTTTTCTTCTCCCTTCCTGCCATTTCTGGCATACGGGATTGGGCAGTGGCGGGTTAATACGTTGGGTATACGCAGTGATTCTCAACCTTTCCTTTTGTTGTGGCACACAAAGAAAAAGATAAAAATTATCTGCTTAATACAACACGCTGCATACATAATTTATGACAAAAAATTTAAATTTACGAAACAAACTTATGCTATGCACGCCGCTTCATCATAATTTGGCGTTGTAAAAAAATATTTTTTTTTTTCGATTTAAATATACATTCATGTTAAAAATATTTTTCTTTTCTGAATAATGATATATGTAAATCTGATTTATCGATTCTGCTCCTTTTACTTTTACTCTATGTCTCAATACGTTGATTAGAAGATTTTCGATTGGGAAAATATCCCAGTTAAGCGCTTGTGCTTTAATCGTTTATTAATTATTTTATGTATATAATTATCATAAAGTTTTGTATCTTATTAAGCGTGATAGAGTCCTTCCTTCCTCTTTTTACATCCATATTGACTGAGTATCGATGGCTTTCTCAACACTTTAAACATTTATTACGTACATACATAATGTACATAACGCTTTGATTATTGAATTTCGGTAAATGATGTTTCTTTAAGGTATTCTAGTAATTCAATTACGTCATAAAAGAGGGTTTATCCAACAGGTTATTCCAACCAGTGAAAACGTCCAGATATCATCTGTTGAGTTCGCCACGAACCTGAAGCCGACCCTTTCATTCAAGCCGGTTTCAAAACGGTGCCCGCTTCTGCTTGGAGTAGTTCTTAATCTGACTAAAACTAAAAGTTCAAACTCTCAAGTTCAGTTTCTACATAAATCAGGTGTAGGGCGTTTCGTGTAAAAGCTTGTTTACAAAAGGTATATTTAGAGGTCGACGTGCTGACGACTGGAGACACTAAATCAGTCGAGTGTGAAGTCCTCTAACCTGAAGCTCGAGTTCTGCTATGAGCCACTGCTTCTCAGAAATGTGCAAGTTCCAGTTCCAAGTTCCTCTGAAGGGTTGGTAGTGCCAGCCGATGTTTCACCTTCCGAATAGGAAGCTACTGTTATATCCTCCAAGAAGCCCTCAGATACAGAGTAGTTACGGGGTTCTGACCTGATGACAGGGGTTACGGTTAACATACCTGTGGGTTCTAGCATTTTTTTGATATCCAAAAGCTTCTCTTCGAGACGTTTACTGCTTTCTGCAATAGTATCATTGGAGGCATTATTATATTCTAATAAAGGTATAGGTATATTTTTTTCCACAAATATTGAATAAGTACGAAGTTATTCCGTCGTTTATTCGAGTAAATGGTTTCTGTTAAATAATCTGAAATGACGCTGAAGCCATAATAATTAATTGAAAACACGATCTTCAAAACTCATATAACTTTCGAACAAATCAGACGGTCGTGTTCAATTTCCAATAATATTAGTTTATTTTGTAGTTTTTATTACTTCATTGTATTGTTTATTCAATTGTAGCAACTAGCAGCCAAGGTTCTACTGCGTATTGTAATTAAGTAAGGTGCAATAACAATCATTAATACATGTTTGTATTATACTATTACTGTAGAATATCCGTGAGGCTTGATATATCGCACACCTAGAAGAAGAGTCAGCTAAGTCAAAAAATGTGTGCACTTTGAAACTTTAGACATTATAGCAATTTTAGAAGTGGTAGAAATTTTGAGTTAGTTGACTCTTCTTGCACGGGCTGGCTCGGCCACATCGAGAGGATGGGTGACGATCGCGGCGTCAAGAGAGCATATCTGGGACGACCGATTGGTCGAAGACCAGTTGGGCGACCCAGGTGGCCTTGTGGTGTCGGACCTGCGCGATCTCCGGGCGGCCGACTGGCAAGAGACAGCGCAGGACCGAAACAAGTGGCGCGAATTCCTATCGGAGGCCAAAACTCACTTTGGGTTTCTGAGCCGCTCCAGTAAGTAAGTAAGTATATTTTCTTTTACAGTCCAGTTTTCGTCTAGGTCGCACGCTTAATTTATACTAATATATAAAGCTAAAGAGTTTGTTTGTTTGCTTGAAAGCGCTAATCACAGGAACTACAGGTCTGATTTCAAAAATTCTTTCAATGTTAGATAGCCCATTTATTGAGGACAGCTATTGGATATATATCGTCACGCTACAATTTTCCAAATAATTTTACGCGGACGAAATCGCGGTACAGACAGTCTATATAGATGAAAGCGAAAGGTCACCTAAAACGAAATATCGAAAACCACGGGGCCTACGAAGATTAAATTTGACAAGGAGGTAGTATAAACACAGTCAGTAGATATCCGCTAAGAACAGATTCTTAGATAGTGCTCGCTTTAGGAAGGGCTTCCCGCAAGTGTAATAAGGTCGCAGGAAACAGCTAGCAGGTTTTAAAAAATATATATTTATACTCATTTTTTCAAAGCTGTCAGCGGTTCTGCGAGCCTGGTGCAATTATCCACACACCCCGATAAAAACTCGGATGAAAAATATACCTGTGCCTCTTTGTTTTATAAAATAATAATAATATTGTTTTCTTCCATCCCTGCTTCTTTCCGCCATTTATACCTCTCCTCCAACAGTAAATAATCTTGGATACAGCATTGAGTGTTTTTATTGTACAAGTTTGCAACGATTTTATCATCTGTGTGCACTAAACATAAGTAAGGCCTGGATGAAATTCTTTTATTTACGACGCAACGACTTACAACTTTCATCTGATTTATTGTCAGAAGCCTGGCAACGCAACACGCCGTATAAATCATAGCGCAGATGGCAGAAATGTTTCTTCGTATGTTTTGTTGATTTTTTATACAAATTTCCTTATGTATAAAGAATTTTTCTCAAACACGCGCGGAAATAGTGGCATTACATTTGAAAAAAGAATTTACGCAGTTTGCCATTTACAGATACTTAAATTTAAGAAAAAAAAAACGCGCCTGCAAAGTTGTGTGAAATTTCATTATTGTCGCCTTTTCCAAATTTCGAACTTAAAACGCGTCTGCAATGTTGTATGAAATTACACTATGGCCGTGTTTTTAAAATACGAACACGAGACGCAACTTATATACAAAAAAAAAAATTGATTCAGAAAACGGCAGCACTATTTCATTATATTACGCGTTTATGAAAATAATCGTAAACCGAACAGACTTAACGTAAAATAAAAGTAGAAATGAGCACGTTTTACTATAATTTTTCATTTTACCTTTTGGACTGTATGTGCCTTGTGAAAACCGAACAAACGTAATATTGATTAATTTATAAATAGTTTTTTTTTTATAGAATTTTCATTTATTTCCTTGCATGTTTTTGAGAAAAGCACTATGTAAGCCTCGGCAGAAACAATTTTTAACGCGAATTGTTTCGCGTAAAATTGGGTTAAAACAATTTAATTTTAGTGTGACGATATATAATATTCGTAGTGATGAATAACAGAGAGATATTTGTATTTTCTTCTAGTAGAAAAGAGCAATATTCACGCGTAGTCTTACATATTCACCTACGTTCATACTAAATGTATGTAGGTAAATTAACTGGCCGGCAGGGCCTTCATGCAACTGTTTACTACCCCTATGAATATTCCATGTACATACCGACAACCTGCGTTTGTTTATCTGAATACTGGCCCAGCACTAAACGTTGTCATTAGATTTCCGTTACTGATTCTGAATTCGATCCAACCATTATTTTAGATACTAGATATTTGGCTGGTCCGTTGGCGCAGTGCGCAGTGACCCTGCTTTCTACTCCGGGGGTTGTGGATTCGATTTCCACCTGGAGTCTGAGTGTATTATCCGTATGTATGTATTAATATATTTCTAAAAAAAAATTGTGTATAACAGGTGGCTGTTACCTATAACACAGGCATTAAGTTCTCTACCTTAGGTCCGTGTGTCATATAGTCCTGTATATATTTATTTATTTATTAATATTTCAATGTCATTATAAGGGCGAGCGAAGTGAACCCTAACTCTATCTCACAACCTAAGCAGTTGTGTGGTGCACTTTACTAAAAACTGTTACGCCTATAGATTTTTGCTTTAACATAGTAATTTAACTTCATATCTAAATGTATTATCGTCAAGTAAGTAAGATATAATTCAGTGTGATTCTTATTATATTTTACATCTAATTATATATTTAAAAATTTAAACTTAAATTAAGAGAATTAAAATGATAATATTGTAAAAGGAACTAAACATAGATGTAGCCCAGAAATAGTTAGAATTAAATACATTGTTAAATACCTAAGTTTTAATAATTATTAATTGGTTCCTTTCAGTTATAAGTGTCGTGTAAAAATGTATGCACTTAAAAGTTATAGCAAACCTCAAAATAATTTCACTCGTCGTTTCGTTTGACACTAACATATTTAATTTACTTGTAATATCAAAAATCATCCTTCATTATTAGTTGGATGGTGTATTGTAGATTGAAACACAGAACCATAAATTGCCCTAGAATTTCTTACCAGCTTCTAGTTGGTTCGCAAAATTAAAAGCTCGTTCTATGCATATACGGTTTAAATTATGGTCATGGTTAAACTTTAATAAATCAATGCAATTAGCATCCCCTAACTGTAAAATGATGCTTGCAATTCGTCCACTCAATACATTATAACATTTACCTTATTAACCAGTACGTAATATAATTAAATTTACATACAAGTTCGTAGCAATAGTACCCAGAACTATTATAAATTAATGCAATTTGCACCCCCTTCTATTACCTACATAGACGGGATGACTATTAAGCATACATGAAATTTGATTTTCAATAACTGTTATAAGTCGGTTGATGCAGCTATTAATATAACTTTACTTTCCGATTAATTTTTAATCATAATTCTTTCAATTAATTTAATTGTCTAGTTCCCGTTTAGCTGATCATGTTCATTTCGGCGGCAGAACAATGAAGGAATACTTTATTACTATATGACGAATCGTTTACGTTTCTTAAAAAAAGAATTGATTCAAAAAGTTTCAGTCTTCGAAATTTTTTTTGATTTTTTACTTTTAACTGTCGTCTGGGGTAGGGGAATTGTAATGATAAGATGGTAACTTCAGTTACCATCTTATCATTATTTCGATCAGGATTCAGGCATGGCTGAAGAGTGATGCGACGAAATTTTCCAGTCGCTGCCATCCCAGGCGTAAGTGAAAGTATAGCGGGCAGAAACAGTTGTCTTATCGGCAAACGTAAAGGTGTAAGTACCGGTATCAATGTTTCACCATTTGCTCTAAATGCGGCGGTAATTAGCTGTAACCCGCCAACCCAGCCTGCAGCAAGATTCGCCATGGATTCTAAGGTGTTTTCTTCATAGTCGAGTGCCATCGTATCATGCAGAAATTTAAGTGATTCTTCTTTTGATAGAAGGAGATCGTTATCATCGATAAGCAGCAGGCTTGCGTCCATATTCATGCCAGCCAGATAAATAGGAGGATCCTGACGAGTAATCAATTGAAAATGTTTCTCACAAAATTTTAAACATGAATGGATGCATACAAAATTTTAGATTTAATAAACTATAAACAAAGCTTAAATAATTATAAAATAAATGTATATTTTTTGTTATTTGATGGCTGTAAATATTTTACGACATGTAGTTTTTATATCATTTTGATTTTCGAACGAATTCAAATTTAGAACGCCCTCTAGCGCAAAACAAGGCATTCTCCGTTGAAAGAAGCCATTTGGGAAGGGACGAGCAGAGGGTTAATGGGGTTTGGGGGTTCCTGCTCTGAAATACCCCCGAGTTTGCTCGGGATGGGCTTTGTGCCACCGCTTCATGCTCAAAGGAGCCTTGAGTCCTTGACGGAGACCTCTCCTCCCTGTGCAGGGCATTGCTCCCTGGGGTTAAACCGGTGCTAATGGTGGAGCGTGCTTGGCTCTGCCTGCCCCAGCTCTGTCCCCTGCCCCTGCCCAGCGCCCTTTTAACTCACGATATGACGAAAGTTTCTAATTATGAGGTCATTAATGACTCCTTAAAGTAGCATTTAAATTTTTTTGAATAAATGAGCGATCAAATATTTGGTTGATAATATCAATTCAATTCAGTCTACTATAGCTTGGTTCAAGGAAATTTTCTCTAAAGGGCGGCAGATTATAAAATTCTCCCTTACTCAGCTCCGCATTTGCATCACCTAATATAATCTTTAGGTTGGGTAATGAAATTTCCTAATTTCGATACCAAACTTTTAGTTTTTCCATATAACAAATTGATTGATCATCATGATTACCTCTTATAACATATTAAATTCGAGTACTTTGCCAATTTTTTCTTGTTGACTTATAGTTACACCACAAAAAAAAAATATAAAAAATATTGGTAGAGAAAAAATTAAACATAAGATAAATGAGAAAAAAATCCTAAATGAAATGCGTTATAATGTGGTGATTTGTTGTATTTTAGTATACAGTCGTAAATTGCAATAAATAGTTTAAAAAAAAAATAATTTATCAGTTTTAAATAATAAAATTTTAGCATTGGATAAAAACTATAGGATGATAATATCAATATATTCTCGTTTGTTTTTGAACAACCCTTTTCAAAGACTTCTCTATCATGAAAAACAACAAAATTTGGTTGACAAATGAAAGGAGGCGTAGAATCATAAAGAGAAAATGATTCTCGTCCTGCTTTGAGGTATGGTGTCCATGGGATCTTTGAGGAGGTAGAGTCTGACACCTCTGACGTAATCTTTGTAGTATTCCTCCCATTTCAAAGTGGCCATATTGAAGTTGAACATATGCTGGTCCGTTGTGCAAAGTTCGTTGTAAAGATTTCTAGTGTTATTGTTGTGGAATTTCCACTGTCGGAGGGCGAAGTAGCCGATGACGGCTGAGAATTTTTCTATTTTCTTGTAAGCTACATAAAAATATTCTATGGTTATTATTTTTTAATATTATAAATAATCTGTGTTTATTGTAGGTCGTCTGGTTTACTGCTCTGTTCCCCTACGCTGTTCTTTTGATACTGTTGGTACGAGGAATCACTTTACCTGGCTCGGCTACTGGCATTGAATACTACTTGAGTCCTAATTTCGAGGCTATAACCCAGCCACAGGTAATTTTGCAGTTTATCAAGTGAATAAGAATTTGTAGCATTTAGAAAAAATGCCATAAATGGCAATACATATGATCATTGCTAGTAGTGCGTTCCAACACAAGGCATTACATGTGATCTAAGCTAGATGTGCGTTCCAACACATGGCATTACATGTGATCTAAGCTAGATGTGCGTTCTAACACATGGCATTACATGTGATTAAAGCTAGATGTGCGTTCCAACACATGGCATAACATGTGATCAAAACTAGATGTGTCTTCTTTAATTTCGTTTGGTCAAGGTAGTGTTGAAATTCTTTATATTGCTTTTATGTCCTTAACCGGACGATAGGGTTCCAGACTAAGATTTTTTTTAATATGTTATGTTCAAGCAATATAATGCGTCCTGTGTTCTCTCTATGGCTCTTGAACAGATAATCTTCTAAAGATGGTTGTCGAAACTATCAGAAAATATACTTTGAAAACGTTGCTGGTTATTTTTAGGTATGGGTGGATGCGGCAACACAAGTATTCTTCTCATTGGGTCCAGGATTTGGCGTTCTTTTGGCTTACGCTTCTTATAACAAGTATCACAACAACGTTTACAAGTATGTTTTAACTATTATTGGAAGATATGGTATGTTTTGATATTTCAGTGGACTTAGTAAATAGAAAAAAAAGACTTTCGGTGAAGCAGCATCTATATTTGTATCATTAAGGACTCAGAGTGACCCTGGCGACTTCTTTTTTTTTAATTTACAAGATGAAAGTGCAGTAGCAGAGGCAGTAGTTAAACCTTTTCTATCTTAGAGAATAAGAAATATAAGTTTAGCACCGAGTAGACTTAGTTGCGAAAGAAAATTTTGTAGCTACTTTCGAAAGTTAAAATAGAATATAGTCTCTGTTAACATGATTTGCTTTTGATTTTCTTTTTGATGCATAGTTTTTTAAGTAAAGTGTTGGATATAATATTATTTTCGATCTTAATAAACCGTGAAAGTGTAACGTCACAAGTCTATTAGTGTGATGGGCA
>JANCMC010038415.1:4031760-4096137 GCA_024363005.1 Charaxes varanes
GTGTTGGATATAATATTATTTTCGATCTTAATAAACCGTGAAAGTGTAACGTCACAAGTCTATTAGTGTGATGGGCATGCCCATCATGCCCACCACGTTGGATCCGCGCTAATTGTATAGTCGACCAAGAAATTGGTTTACCACGCTAAGGTCGAATATCGTCTGCACGTCAATTAGTTAAAAGGCTTATTTTTGCTTGATATGCACTACGTTGCTTTGGAAAATAACCCTTAGTAAAAATGTCATTAACTAGGAGCTGTCATCCAAAATCGTAAAGCACTTTCTTGGTCGACTATACAATATATCATTCACGCTTTCAGAGATGCGATTTTAACCAGCGTCATAAACTCGTGCACATCGTTTGTGGCCGGCTTTGTGATCTTCAGTGTGCTCGGTTATATGGCGCATGCTTCTGGTAAGGACGTGCAGGACGTCGCCACGGAAGGCCCAGGACTTGTTTTCGTCGTTTACCCGGCAGCCATAGCAACCATGCCGGGTTCTACGTTCTGGGCGCTCATATTCTTCATGATGCTGTTGACGCTGGGCTTGGATAGTTCTGTGAGTTGAATGGAAACTTGTTTTTATAACATACTAGCTGTGCTCCGCGACCTTGTCCGCGTAAAATTGCGACACCCCTTGGAACTCCTTCTAATGGCCCTACCGAACTGAAAGATCTGTAACGAAAGAAAAATCTGTAACGAATATCGCCAACCGATCACGTCAATCATATCGAATGTCTTCCAACTATATACTACTTCCATGCCAAATTTAATCTTTGTACGTCTCGCGGTTTTCGAGATTTGGTGATATATAGTGGTGGCCAAGGTAAGGAAAGCGGAGCATTGGCTGTTCAGCAACGCGATGGGTCGGCGACTTAATAACTGTCGCGGGCCGGAACTCAAGTCCAAATTAACTCAACACCATAAAAACGGGGAGAGGCCTATAACCAGCATTGGAGGAGGAAAGGCTGTGGACTGATGATGATGATGGTGGTGGTGGTGGTGATGGTGGTGATAATGATGATGATGAAGATACGTATATACCCTATTCATTTTCTATTGAGACAAAAGGTTAACAAACAATTAAAAAGTTATTTTATGTGTCATCATCGTAAAGTTAGATAAAAAATTAATGTGCCAGAAAAATTATAGCATTTACAAATATTCTAATGATTCCAATGAATAAAAATGCAGTTATTCAATATATTAATTGGAATTTTAATTTTTAAAAATCCTTTTATTGATTTTTTTTACGATTATTGTAAATAACCTGATAAAAATAGTACCTTAAAAAGAACCTAAAATTGATAAGGTGCTTAAACTTTGTATTCTCTGTCAACTTGTCAATACGAGTGTGCAAGTTCTTTAGTATTTGTGTTATGTCTTGTTAATTCAGGGTTAAATTTGTTATCCAGAGCACCATGGTAGAATGCGCGAGCGAACCTGTGGTGTTCAGTCATGGTTGGTGAGGGCCCCGCTGGGTTTTAGTGGGTATCATTGGAATGTAGCATTGTAAAAGTATATATATCAAAATGGCTAATCCTACATATTACTTCAAACCTAGGTGGCAGGATCATTTGAATTCCACCTGGACATCTGAGAGAATAGATACCATTGCTACAAGGGAAGGTGCACAATTACTTTGTGACAGCCTATTAGCCAATAAGGTGACAAGATCTGAACAATTGTCATATTCGAATGTAGTTTCCGAATGGAGGGTTGAGTTGTCTGTGAATGGATTCTTTACCCTTCTGAAATACAGGCTTGCTTCTTGCTTTGTTTGTGCTGCAACGAAAATGTTCATTATAAAACTTAATACTTTAAATGATCAGTTTGTATCTGTAGCTGAATATATGCAATCATTATGCACATTCTTTCATTTTGACTTTTCCCTTTATGGGTCATTGATCTAAAGTGATCCTCCTTCTGGCAGTGATTCACATAGAATACTAATATAGCATATTTGTTAGCAATTCTAAAAAATTAATTTTTGTATTCCTTTTAATATACTTTGAAAGATAGTTTGGAGATAAATAAAGTTTTGATGAAAGATCTTGTAGGGTAATATTTTGCTTAAATTTTGATAGAATATAAGAATAAATTTCTTGCATTCTAATATCATTCTTATTTTTTTCACTTTCATATCGTACGTTTTCTGGGGTTAAGAGAAAATCGTTGATTAGAATATTTAGCATTTTATGCCCCAAAAGACTCCGGCCACCTGCCGCCAGGGAATCTTTTGCAGGTCGACATAAGCCCGGTAACACATCAGCAGCAGCAGGAAGATATAAATAAAGGACTGCCGGCTGGGCAGGCTGTTGGGGAAATGGAAGCCATGCCAGATAAAATTCAGGATATTGATGGAAAAACTGGCCAAAAACAGCAGCAGCAGGGTACAATAAACAACTTTTTCCTTTTTACCGATCTTTTGATTGTTTTTGCTGCAATAATCCACAAGTTACTTATTTTAACTTCGCCTGAACTATTGGTGCCAAAAATATTATCTATTTATTAGTAGTTCCTAGACCACCTAATGAAGGTTTAATGTAAATCAGTTTGGTGCACTTTGCATCATAGAAATTATGTTGTTATCAACAACTGCGTCGTAAAAGTCAACGGGCTTCTCGTTTGGAAGTAGCGCCACCCATTCAGACTGATCTAAGCTTTTAATAGAGTTATAGGAAACAATTATATTGGAGCCAAACATTTAAAATGCTATCACATAAAAATAATTAAATAAGAATATTGGACAATTTTTAGAAATAAATCTACAATCAGTATCAAAAAATTTACCTTAACTTTGAACATTTGGAACGGGTTCATTTTATTGCTGTTAACATTCTCAACCAATTTCAGATGAAATCAAAAATAGACTTAAAGTTTTTGCTATTTTTCTTTAAAACATGGTGGTTGTAATATTGCATGTCATAGAAAGACAAATACAAAAATTCCAAGTAGCATGTAACGTCGTCATAGACTTCTCATTTGTAAAATTTGTCTTTAAACTATTCCTACAAGCAAGAACTTAGAACAGGTTGGCTCCAGAGGACTTAGCAGCCATGTAACATGCATGGTGTGAACTAGATAACTAGCATGTTTGGTGTGTCGATCGTACTGCAAAAAATATCCATCTTCTTTCTTTAATATATTTTCTCTTTGTACGTTCTCCGTTCAAAGAGGATACTATGTACCCCCTACACTGCATCTAATATTCCAGTATTGTTGGGTGAATCAATTTACATATGACTACATTAATGGAACATGGTCATTGAATTAGTAGTATGTAAATTTACTCGCCCAACAATACTCGAATATTAGATTGCTGAAGAAGGAGGGTATAGTATCGGCGAAACGTCAAATGAAAAACATATAAATGGCGCAGTTCAAATTTAATGTGAAGACGATGCATGAACGATACGAATTCGATTCAAGAAAATTCCTGATAAGAGCACTGACCTTCGTGACTATTTCTATCTGAGCTAGCAATAATTTTGTAATTCAATGTACTAGGAGATGGAATTGTATTCAAGAAAACCTCAGTATAGTAAGAAAAAACCTGTGTCTATCATTTTCTAAACAAGAAAGAAACACAACAAGAAAAACGAAACATGTTTCTCATCAGCAGGATCAAGAACAGCATTATGATCAGCAGCATACATATCTTTGTTAATGAGATCAATAGTAACCCCGAGATCATGTTCAGTAAGAACTTCATACTTATAATTGCGTTCTAATGAAGTGGGATTATATTGAATAAACCTTTAAAGGAGAGAAAAATACACGAACAACAATTTATAACCAAGAGTTACAAAGAAAATAAGATTAAAAAAAATTAAATTACCGAGTTATACCATAGATTACAATTTATCTCCGTTTGAAGAAATTTTGAAAATCTCTTTGTCAATTATAAATCACTATTCCTTGCAGTATGCCCAAAATACTTAAATGACTCATCGAATGAGGCGTTACTTTGCGGAAATCCATGACATGCACGAAATACTAAACTACTTTGCTTAAACCCGCGAAAAATTTCATTCGCGGATTTAAGCAAAGTAATTTAAAGTGAATAGTAGCATTCTAAAGTTTGATTGATAACAATTAAAAGAGTTGCAACGAATATGGCAAGTTAGCATACTCGCCCATAGGAGGTTGGTTACATCATCCGGGCTGATGTGTGAAGCTTGTACCTCACATAAAGCGTTTTGATTTTACAATAAAGTTTAATAACATTACCACAGAAAATACGTGTTTTTATTTTTCTGTGAGCATTACCCCTCCTTCGTACGAGAGTTAAAGAAGTTGCTTTAAATTTTGGCGTTAACGTTTTTTGCGTTACACGTGCGAATGAGGGGTTACTGTCAGTTTTTTTTTAATTTACAAGAGCCGAACGTTTATAACTTTAAAATTAGGATTTGACATTCTTATGCCGGCGCCAGACATACGTCCATTTGTTCATTTCAATGATCATGTAGTGTGGTCCGGGACTTTGTGTAGCTGCGCAAGTTTTGTGTAACTTTGTAGTCTTCAAGGACAAAAATGTACAATCACTTTGAGCTACGTCTGGCGCCGACATTAGAATAAGATAGCGCAGTTGGATCGCTATCGTCGAAGTGATGTCTTTAATTTGTATCAACATTCATGCTGGATTCCGAGACTAATTAGGACGCGGCGACTAAAATTTAAACGATTTAAATGGTACAAAGTTTTCAACATTATTTTGTATATGACTTGGTGATGCCGTAATAGATCAAATTCAAAACAATAAAGTTTCTTTTACTTCTCAAATCAGTCAGCAATATTACACTCACCGGCAGGGAATGTGGCCAAAATTTAAAAAACCCGATAAGTGACTGTTATGCATCGCCTATGAAAATTTCAAATGGGAGATTGTCAATACATATTTTTTTGTTAATTTAAGAAAGTAAACACAATTTGAGAGAGCGTTGAATCGTTTGTATGACTGTAAAGTGCACTTTGCTCCTACAATTTTTGGTTTCTTTGTATGTTGGCTGGTCCGATGATGCCTATTTGGAGCAAAACTGAGAGTTGTAAGATGTTCTTTTAGCATTCAGCAATGATTCCGTGAAGGACCTAAACTTCAAAGAATAGCAGCTCGAGCCATCAGAGCTGCACTTAAAGCTTTTTGGTAAAGCAGAATAGGCTATAGTTTTATTACAAAATTATTAAAATTTTATAAATAAAATACCAACACTTTGTCCTTACCTTCTTAAATTATCGAATATATATATATATATATATATATATTAACAATCTCTCATTTGAAATTGTCATAGGCGATAGTTAAATCGCCACTTATGGGGTTTTTTAACTTTTGGCCACATTCCCTGCCGACGAGTGTATTTTTTTAGACATTGCTAATATATTGTGAGATTAAAGTTATATTCCAAGCAAGAGCGTTATATCATAAGCTGCCACACTACATCATCAGGTCTGATTGCAGTCAATCAGTAAAATAGTACAATATTTGTAAAAACCTTGGACCATTTAAACGTACAGCAGTATACCAATGCCATCCTTCGCACAGATCATACATACTATTCAAAACAGAAAAGTTTACTAAAATCATATTATCTCATTTCACTCAGGGATTCATATCGAACCATTTATACAAATATTTTTATATAGAATAATTAATTAATTGAAAATAAACACATAAAAAATCTTATGAGGTATACAATTCGACCGGGAATTGTTTACAAAAATGTCGTAGTAGGTGTTCAGATTGCAGCGTTTGGAATAATGTACGGGTTTCACGAAGTTTAGTAAAGGTAATTAAAGAATGAATAGAAAATTATAAATAGATATATGTGAGTTGATAAATAACTAACGTTTGAAATTTTATGTCCAGTTATTTGCTGTAAATAAACCGGGAGTAAAACCTCTGATTCCTTTCAAAATTCATTAAGTAACTTTGTTAATAATGAAGACATCGTTTCACTTATAAAGGTCATATTGACAAATAATATTTATCCACTCATATAAATGTAAGTGGGAATTAAATTCTTCTTTAAATAAATAAACGAAACACGCCAACCCATCCTTTCATCTCGCACAATAAATTTAAAAATTGATTTCCTTTACGACCGTAAAAAACTTACTTTTACTAGCGTTTAAATACAATATTGCTACCTGTTTAATAATCGCATGAAATTAAAGTATATTAACTTTAATTTTTCATTTAAAAGAGCCAATAAACCGTTGATACAGTCATCATATGCATGCCGCAAAATAGATCTGATGTTCATATATTTTATGTAAGTTTCAAGTAAAAATAAGTTGTTATGTATATAAAATAATTTGATTTGATGTTAAAAGCGTATGCTCATAAAAATTATTACATGGAATGCCGATTTTTTAAAAACCAATTTCGACCACATATCCCCGGGATTTCGGATCCGATTCAGATCAAAGACTTGATTTAGGTATTATCTTCGCATGTCATCGGTACATAATTCTCTATAAAGAGCAATTTATTTGCGCAAATCTACATGCTATATTTTGAACATTTAATTTTTTTTTTAATGTCAAAAATTTGCACTTCAGGTTCAAGTGGTACATCTTTGCAAAACGGCATCCCATCTGTTGACACAATTAGAGTAGCAATTGGTTTTCTAAAAATCTTTTCCACTGCTAGAGCTACTTTTGCTGACGGTACTTTATCTTTCACCGGTAGCGTATCCGCGGAGGTCACACGCGCGGGAAGCACACTGTCACTTTGTATAGTAATGGCGGTCGCACGTGACAACGATTTATGACCCTTAACATCGTAGTTTAATAAATAAGCACTATAACCTAGATACCAGAAACGAAGAGTTAGATACGGTTTTGAAGAATTATATTTGGGCCAATTTTGTACGTATTTTTAGTATAGACATAGGTCTGTAATTCTGAATTAGCATTTTATCCTCTTTCTTAAATACCGGTATACATAGTTTCTGTGCTGTTGGAAATACAAAATTCGTATTTGCAAGATTGATTATATGCTGCAATGGTTTAGCCCAAACAAATCTTCTATCGCGCACAAGTAGAGCAAGCAGGAGGGAAGTTTAAAAGTGTCACTGATGGAAGCGGTATGATTGTCGCTATATATATTATCGTGTAAGATGAACTGAGCCTCTTTTATAATTCGCTGGATGATCTTTACTGCACATCAACAACTTTACGACGTTTCTGACATCTATCTTATTCTTGTTAATTCGACTACAGCTCTGTTGCTACGACTACAACTATACTTAGTGCATCCTCAACTCTATAGCTAGGAAAGTCGAATATTCTCTTTCTCATCAAGATTCCAAACTATAAAACTTACCGATGTTTTCGAGTCTAAGGGACTCACGACACAACACAGTGCAAAAGATGCACGGATAATGCACGAATTTACACGTCAATTTCAACCGATGATCGCGGGTTCAAACCCCGGCTAACTACGCTGAGTTATCAAGTGCTAAATTTGTGTTTAAATTCATCTCGAGCTCGGCGGTGAAGCAAAGCATCGTGAGGAAACCTGCATGTGCCGGGAGAAATTCTGACACATGTATATCCGGTAACCCACAGTGGAGCGGCGTGGTCTACCACCCCGAGTGAGTGCACCGACCGTTACATTCCCATATATACAGGTGAGCCTGCCTGTTCGCGCTGGCCGAGCCGCCCGCGCTCTACCCGCTCGCCAAGAAGGCCTTCGCGCTCTGCTACCACCCCGAGTGAGTGCACCGACCGTTACATTCCCATATATACAGGTGAGCCAGCGGAAGCGCGCCGGGCAGGGCGCGCGTGCAGATCTCGGTGGCCGCCGCGGCCTTCACGTAAAGATTGATAATGGTAATATCCGGAATACGTAAAATGCCTTCAGTTTCAGATTGACTTTACAATCAAAGATGAAAGTGTGAGAAATTGATTATATTACGGTTTGATGAGCTGATTCTCGGCCTGGACATTGGGCTTTTTCGAAAACGTCTTGATTCGAGTTTTTGTTGTTTAGGTTCAATGTATACAGTCTTATGTGTATAAGCATTACACCCAAAGTCCATCTTCTTAACATTATAGTGGATATAAAATATACCATGTTCTTAAAAAAGTTCAGTAAACAACATATTATAGTTGAAAACTGTAATAATTTTACCATTATAATTAAATATAAATTTTGATTAAATATAGATACAGATATTTAAACTTACTAGGATAATATTATATTATTTATTTTCATTACTTATTGACGAAGCCTACAGAAAAGAATACAATACTATTGAGAATAATGTTCATTTAAAACAAAAAATGGGAAAATTCTGGAAAAGATTCCCCCGGTTTTCTTAAAGGCTGTTCTGTTGGCGTTAACTGAGGGTATGCTAACGCTGTCTAAATTTTTGTGTTTTAGCTGATTTTCTTTTTATATTTTGTGTATTTACCTACTATAGTCTAAAATTTTGTATATTTTAAAATTATATAAAAGTTATACCTACTTTGACAGAAAAATACATCAGCCTTAAACCAGTAGGTAAAGATATCACTAAGTAAACAAAGTACTATATTTTGTTGTACATATAATGAAAATAATGCAATAAAAATAACACAGCATAAAAATTGTTCGGTCAAACAGATAAAAAATACAAAATAATACAGAGAACAAAACGAGACCAACGCAGATAAATTAACCCATGATAACACGTGCAAATTAAAAATACCCACATTTTAATTATAACAACAACAACTGACGTCACAACTTCTCTCCGTCGCATTATTTACCATCGTTATCTGACTTAATACCTTTTAGTCTATTTGTCTGCGGTACTTCCATAAAGATTACAAAATCTTATCCAAATTCAATAGCGATAACTAAAAATATCTTTGAAGTATTTCTATCTTCACTTGTTCGTTTCATAATCAAGTCAATTATCGTTTATACAGTTACAATAAATCATCCCACAGCGCCATCTATTGTTATAAAAGTACCATTCTTACGAAGATCAGAATCCATTTTTCTTAGGAGTGCGAATACTAACATCTTTTTCATAATATGCAATATTAATGTATTAAATTTTTGAAATAAAACGGCTCCTAAGATAGTCAACTTAATGCCTGTGTTATAGGTAACAATATTTTTCTTGCATTTTTTAAAATATATTAATACATACCTATAGATAATACACCCAGACTCGAGGCGGGAATCAAAACCATGACCCTGAGCGAAAGGTAGGATCAGTGCCAAATGCGCTAATGGGCCAGTCAAATCAATGGTGTCTGATATATTTTTAAAGCGATTTTATTGTATTGTTTGTTTTATTATATTGTATTGTACGACAAACCATTTAATAATAGTCTCTATCGATATTAAAAAGTAGAAGCAGATTTTCATGGTTGGTCGAATGGCTAACTATTTATGAAACTTGTTTGTATTTACAAAGGTAACGTTGAAAGTATGTTAAAGAACGACGTTTACACTCGTTTTAAAATATTTACTTATAGATAGTATCTCCGTTATTGCAGCATAATCGGTACTTCTCATCCTATGCTGATGGGTTTTTCATTAAGGCATAGTCCAACAGACTGTTACCTCCCACGTTAATTGTTATCACCCCTAATTCCCAATTTCACAGAACACCATTACAAACATGTCAATTGAAATAAAATCAGCCAGTCAGTTACTATATAACACAATCGTATATTCAATAATGACGATTACGTTATTGTATACAACAATATAATAAGAAAGGAGTGACTGTTATATTACAATTTAGTTTTTTGTAACGCACTACTGTAAAGCTGGCAATTTAGGGTTACAATAACTTACGTGGTAGGTGTCGAGATATATAAGGTTTTATTTCCCGCGTAAGAATTGAACAGTTTGACATTGATAGTCAACTAGCTTACGTGAACTTTCTGCCCACTTGTCACTTAATTTACATAAAAAACTTTCTCTGCTAAGTCGGTTTACGGAGGATAATTTTACGTGATAACGCCGAATCGTGCTTCTCTATCGCTTGTTCCGCGCTCTCGCTTGCACGCTTGGCTCAGGCTACGCTATCGCTTGTTCCGCACTCTCGCTTGCACGCTCCACTCAGGCGGAACGTGACGCTTTTTCGTGCGTGCAGTCGACATTTATCGATTTATTAAAAGTTGATGCTATCATCATAAAACAATTCACTTTTGCAGCTATAGAAGGCGAAGCATTCAGCGGTAGTCCCCGCTCCGATAACTACAGGCTGGAGTTCGCAAGAGGCCGCTCCCCGCGCACCCCACGCGCCCCGCGTCTTCTCCCCGCGACCCGTTCGCCTGCCTCCTCCACTTCAGGCTCTGATCTGTCCGTGCGGCAACCCATCAAAATCAGGTACTGCATGAGTGATTATTACGCGTAGAAAGAACCTTTAGTCAGAATGTAAGAGGTCATCCTAATTTAACGATCTATTAACCCCTCCCCCCGTCCTTGTCACAAGTTCTCACATTTACGGAACCCTTGGTGTGACGTCATATAATCAAGGAAACAGCCGTTTCTTTTAATTATTTTATGTAGTATGTTCATATTAGACAACGAATTTAAATTTTGAGATGTGATAACTCACACCTTTGACCCCACCCCCCCCCCCCTTACCTGTAGTCACACGAGGTCACATTTTAGTGTTGCCCTCTTTTTTTTACCGCTTTAACGTGTGACATAGTTTATGGTTGATCCCTAATGGCAAAAAATTAAATAAAATTACTTTGCGAAGTCCGTCAGTTAAACAAATATATTTTCTACTAACAACAGAGTTTGGTAGAATATATATAATCCGCTTTAGTTGAAACAACTGTTTCTTAAAAAACACTTAACGCATGTTTCGTTTTCAACCCGGAACGTCAATGAGTATTAGATTTCACATGGAATAGTCGTAAAAACATTATTTTAATAGTAAATGTATTGAGGTCTTTATAATTGCTTATTTTAAATATGCTAATTGCACGAATTTTAAAGCTTGCACTAATTTAAGCCGGTTAGATACATGTACCAAAGACGATCGTATCTTTATGTATTAAAAGTATAATAAAATACCTTAACATGTTTAATTGATTTTCGAGAAAAATTAATAATAACATGATAATTTTATACTTACTTTATTACATGTACAATGCACCAAATAATAGAATTTAGTTGAATTACAATTTTATTACTCTTACTTTTTAATACTTACACCGATTAAATATTCTAAAGTTGCAACTATTTCTAGATTCGGGCAGTTCTGTGCATTAAATAATTTAATGTACATTACATATGCTTGTTGAATAACCTTCTTGTTAGTAGTGTAACTCGGTTAGTAGTATAACTCGTTAGTAGCGTGACTCGGTTTTAGAAAGCAGCCGACGGTATGCATAAGGATACGAATTAATTAGATGAAGTAGTTTTAGCGTTAGTTAACAGTTGATTCTTTTCCCAAGGTGGTGAATCCGAGTAGCATACTAACTAAACGCCTTGCGCCGTCGAGGGTGAGTGCTTACTAAAGCTTGTACATACCCGTAGATTAATTAATTTTATATTTAAAATTATGTGTAACATTATACAGGAGACTTCTATATTCACAAAATATTTTGTTATGCTAGTGAATATTGACTCACAATAAAAAAAAATAACACTAATTCCAAAAAAATATGCATAATGTATTGTGGTCACATCTCAGTTATATAAATTATGCCTATACTGGTCTTGCATGTAATCTTTCATGATATCAAAAAATGCAATGTATAGCTCGGCGGGTTCATAATAAGAAGCCAGTTTAAAGTCACACAACGTTTATTGCACTTAAACCATCTTACAACATGACCACCATATTTGATAAACTCGGGCTATGCCATCTCTTCCTGGGGCTTTCCCAACCTTCATTTTCTCAATGGCATCAGCTATCTCCTCTTCTTCTATTGACTCCTGGCTTATGTTACCATTGACAATATTTTGAGAGACCGCATATTCCTCTTTCTTAAAAAGTTCCTCAAAGTGGGTTTTCCATCTGTCGAGGATTCCTTTCGTCTCCGAGAGTATGTTTCCATCCTGGTCTGTAACTATTAGCTCTCTATCACTTAACATCGTCTTGTTGGGAAGACCATAATATCTTCAATATCGACGTACTCCAGTTCTGATCACAGAAATTTGATTACCATGACACTATAAGGGTCACCATTGTAACAGTAGTAGTTGTAATGCAACAGTAGCTTCAATATTTACAATTCTTATCGACAAATTTAGGACTTCGGTAATCCAATTCTTTAGGACAAGAGGTACACATATGTATTTTACCGGCTCCGGAAGCTGACCTAATCCCATCCGATACATTCTGGACCCAAAGCTTCATTACAGTCATAGATACGAACTTATCGATACGTGCTCTCTAATGATGAGGTGTTAGCAGCAGGAAAACGTTAGTATACAGCTACAACGAAAATCTAGACGAAGAATTGGGCAACGAAGTTTCACAATTCAAGAATTTTCCCAACCAGTTTCGAAATGAATATGAGAAAAGTGAAAAGCATTTTTCGGTCGGGTGGTTGAGAAGCTACAGTTTCCTCGACGGGCGTACATCCGCCTGAAGAACTGGTTAGGGTCGATTCGACAACTAAGCTATGTAACGCTCGGCCGGGCGTAGAACCAACTTTTAACAAAAAAAAAAAATTAAAGTGTTGGCCACTTTTAAAAAACTGGCCAAAGTACATCCGTGAGAGGAAACATCACTGCCCGCTATCTTAAATTATCTAATTCAGAAAATTCCTCCACTCCCTTTCCCTTTTCCTTTTTCCTTTTCCTTCTCTTTGCTCGAGTTCTGGAGAGGGTTAAGGATTTACCTGGAGCCGGACGCCACTCAAGTCTGTTTGCAGAGTCTATAGAAAGGATATATTTATAAAGTGTAAGAGTAAGGCTGGGATTTTGTCTCAATGTGTGGGACATGCTGGACATAATGCAAAAGACTTCCATTAATCTTCCTGTAGATTCAGCAGGATAATTATACTGCGTTCTGTAAATTAGGATGCAACTTTTAAAAATAAAATATATTTGTTTATAACTAGAAGAATATAATATTATAAACTTGTATATAAGCAAATAGCTTTTGTTCGCGTCTTCACTTGTGCTAAGTCTGTTTGATATCTACAGCCTTTAAAAGCCCGTTTTATAATCTTTAAAATGACTTTTTTAAAATCCTTCCTTAGCTGATGTTACAATAACTGTGAATGTACATCTGTTCAAAACCAGTGTAGATAAGCAGTTTTTGATGAAATATTTTATTTTAATATAGAGCAGTTTGGTGAAAAGAGTAGGAAACTAGAATGGAAGCCAGTAGATTTATTCTGGATAACAGCGGTCTTCTGCTTTCTCTAGTGTCTTGTAGGTGCTGTATTTCCACGACTCTGAAAAGGAAAAGATAGAAAATGTATACAAGCACCATTTAGATGATTAAACTGACTTACCCACATACGCGTTTTCAACTTATTGGACTTCAATATCACAACGATATCGAACCTACTGAAAAAGTAAAAAACAAAAAGAACAGCCCTTTGCTTCATAAACTTCCCTTCCCTTTATCCCTTTAAACCCTTTGAACAAAAGGAAACGAAAGGAAAGGAAAAACGCTTTTGTTTCCTTTACTTTTGAACAGTAGAACAAACGAACCCGCAGTTTTCTATTTTTTCTCGTTTTACGTTTGTTCCTATCCTCATGTTCCGTGTCTGTATAAAGTCTGGTGAAACACAATCTATTTGAGTCTCTTCATCTGTCGCCGGTAGGGGCGAATTTTGTGCCTCATCCATTTCACGCACCAATATTCCTCAGTGCACCATACGGACCGAACTAACAGTTCTGAACGCAGTGCTTATTTTATGTAAAATATCTATTCTGAGCAACTTTACCTTTAAAAAATACGATCTCTCAAAATTTTTAGTTTTTACTGGGCATCCCTTTGGCCATAGATGATTTTTCGATGGGCCATACTTCGTTTAGATATCTTGAAACAAATACTTTTAGTGTTGTGAAGCTTGAGGGTTCGATAGCTCTGGGTGTCATGGATAATATGCGTTATGCTGAGATCGTGTCCGCTATTACCCGACTGTCTGAGCAATTGAGCTTTTTAGTGCTAGCCGAGTATGTCGAAACGCGGGAGCAGCGCGATCATCTTTTTGAGCTTGTAAGAACACTATGCTATAGGGGGAATTAAAGGGCAATGTACATATATATGATGTATTTAGCAGCACCCATTTATTGTTTTGAGTCCGTTTAAATACCGAAAAAGAAATGACATAAGAGACTTCATTTTATATTTGACTTTCTTTTATCTTTCACTTAATTAAAGAGTATTTCGAATTTTAATCTCAGTCGCTTTTGACCCGTTGTTTATTAAAGATATAGTCGAAGAGTAGAAGTTGGTTTGCCACGTTAAGGTCGAACGTCGCGTGCACGTTAATTTTACCCTTACTCCGTGTCCTAGGTAAGCGAATTCCATCCAAAAAACAAACAATAAAACCTATTGAAGTGGTCTACGTGACTAATACAGGCGTAAAGCGGGAACTGCGCTGCGCGAAGCGAAGCGATCGCGATCAGTTGGTTTGATATTTTCGCGCGAATGTGATGCGATTCAATACGGGATTGTCCTGCGACGGTGCGATTCGCGCGCACGTAGGACAAAACCGCCGCGTCGCAGCGCATTGTTTTGAATTCGCGTGTCACCGCTTTGAATCTGTCATCCAAAATGGTAAAGCGCTATCTTGCTTAACTGTACATAACAGAGGAAATATTAAGAGGGTTTCGCTTATTTATTTTTAAATTGAGCACGGGAGCAAACGTTATAAAATGTTCCCGGAGCCATTTTATGAAGGGTAAAGTCGCAGTTACCAATTTGTCACGTAATATGAAGCTACAAAAATTCATGAAATTGCAGTGGCTCGGAGAAAATTTACCCTATTTATATCTAGTGAGGAAGCCGTGCAGGGAAGACCGACCGCCGACAATTTCTGCACGAATATATTCCAGGACTTATAGCCCCTGATGTTTAATCTAGCATTTTTCTGCGCACTCCATTGGCGTATACTTCACCTGAAACGAAATAATAAATTCTTCTTCTTCTTCCTAGCGTTATCTCGGTCTTTCACTAGGGTCCGCTTAAATTTCGGAGGAGGTAGCTATGGAGCGAGATACAATGGCCGAATGCCCTCTGACGTCATCACCAGAGCCCTCACAGCCACAACCTCACGACTAATATCACTTAGTGACATTAATCAGGACCCAGTGTTTTACGTGCCTTTCGAAACACGGAGTCGGTCGGTCACCCATCTATCACTTGGAAGCGGCAAAAATTGCTTAACGGAGCAATCGACTCAGATCCCAGTTGGGTACATCTCATTTTCAAATCATAACAATGCTAAAGAAGTTTTACTTCAGGAATAAGAATAATTTTCCATTCAACATGTTATAGTGAAGATATTTTAATACAAAATTATACTTTACAGGTATAAGGGGAATACTTTAAAAACGGGAACATATTGTGCAACATACATATATGATAATATGTATATAGGTGATCGAAGTATATACATATATCATCTTTTATTCAATAAACAAGGAACAAATCACATAGCGCCTTCTATAATGTAATATAATGTTATTTGACATTGACAGATTGAGTCTATACACTGTATCCTGTTTCAGCATACGAAAAAACGCATCTTGCTTTCTCTTTCGTTTACATTGCTAATTGGATTATGCACTCTATCCCATTTTTGCATGCAGTAATACGTATTCTGCCGTCTCTTTCGTTGTCATTGCTAATGGGGGGGGCACCTGCATTTCTTGAAGCTGATAGTGTTAGCAGGGCTTTATCTTGACAGCGGTAATGCTGAATGACTGATGGACATTGCGTGAAAAATGTACGCAAAAAAAAGTTAAATCTGACTTGCATTCGGGGAATGTTTGCTGAGACGAAAAATTAAATTTTGATCGAAATTTGTAAAAAAAAATGCAGTTAATGTGAAAATTTTTAATATTTGAAGATTTTTCAACATTTAGTTGCCCTATAAATACAAGAATAAATAATAAACCCTATCAGATTTAAAAATAAAAAATACACGTGTATTGACCTTACGATATCGCAGAAGTAGACTAAATAAATAAAATGATGTAGGGAAACTCTTAAACTTTTTGGTTTAATTTTAAAAATGTAAAGATTCTGAAAAATTTAGACATTAATATCAAATTGTATTAGGATGTTTATCGTAAAACATTACGATCTAGGAGTAGTCAAGAGAGCTTGTAAAAGTCTACTTGAATAAAATATCATTTGAATTTAAACTAATATTTCATCTTTTTCAAGGACACTTAACTGTCTTCGATTAAAAATTCAAGGTAGTTAATGTTAGTCAAGGAGAAATGTTTAATTTTCTTGCAACGGAACTTCTAGAATTTATTTCAAGAATCGCCGGCGGTTCTAGAGACATAAAAACTGTATATTTCCACGACCCACTGGAATTTTATGAATTCCTCTGACTTTCCACTACGTGACAAATTGTTAGCTGTAGCGAAGTTTTCCATTTTCATAGAATACTTGGCTGAACTATAAAATATTTGCTTAATAAGGTACATTTTAATTTATTTTTACTGCTACCTAGTGATCCCAGCAATTTTTACTGAACGTTGTAATAATTAAAAAAAAGCGCTATCGCAGTTTCATAGCCTGAACCTAATTTATAAAACACACGTACACATACACACACTCACGCACGTACGCACGCACGCACGCACGCACGCACGCGCACACACACACGATCTCAGCCATCTTATAAATAACTCATGACCCTCAATAGCACCATGTTAGAAGACAAGTATTGAATTCCGCATGGTACCCGGTTCAAGCTCGCCGCTGGGGCACCCAATATATCGAGATTAAGCAAAAATTATTTAAAAAAATATTAATCACACAATAAAAATTATTACATGTTAGTCAATGGATTAGCGCCTAAATATAATCCTCCCACCTACGCCTCGGTCTACTTCTCAGACGTTTAGCAGTCACCACAGTACTCATTTACTTTTAGGTATTCATTCGTTACTAAGCCCAACAACTTTACAAGCCCACTTCAATTATATTAACCGGGTGCATGCTTTTCAATGGCGCGTTGTACATTCTCCTAAATTCTCCAGAGTTCTTTTTCGGACCCAATTTATTTGCAGATACCTGGGTGGCCTGGACCTCTACACCCTAGCAACAGTTTCTGTCTTTTACGATCTCTAAACTTCAACGGGCCATGAATCCGCCGAGTTTTTTCATGAAAAACCTGCCTCCTAATTTATTGTAAAGGGGTGGCATTTTCAAGGAAAAATAAAATGGCGAAACATAGCATTAATACATATATATTTTTTTTTTCTCCTCTATAGTAAGCCCTACAGAAAAGTCGTTTATTTTTAAAATTCTGTAATTTTTATATAGCACATTTTTGTTTTAAAAAAAAAGTAGTATACACTTATTGGTTATTTATTGTCTAATAATTTCGTTTATACTTATAATTTTATCTGAGTACTATATTCCTTTTCTAGGAAGAGACTTTATAATACAATACCCATACAAAAATACAATCTTATTACAAGTTGGAAATTTTTGTATACATAAGAAAAGAGAAATATACTATTATTTTTGGGTACTTGCGGGTTACTTAATTTTGACAGTTTTCAAAACGATATATTAAGTTGATATTTATTTTATTGCTAATCGCTTTTCTTCAATAAACATCATAAAATCATCACGGTTTTGCTCATTGGAAAATACGATAAAGGGTAGCAGTATGGCTTGCATTGCATTAGTGTATATGTATATTGCTCTTTCGTTCATAATAACACGTTCAATTGCAGAATATTTTACTTCTTCTTCCCCGATCTCCGTTGTGAAATATAGGACCTCAGTGCCTGTTGATCTGGAACAGCTATGATCCATAATCCTCAACTCATTTGTCACTGTCCTTGAACCCACTGTTTGTCAGTGAGAAGGATACTTGTGATTCAGCCCGACAGAGAGTGGTTACAGAGCCATTGGTAGCCTACCGTAGTTCACAACAACATGAGGTTATATGACCCCCTCTTGAGTGCCTATTCTCCTGCAAGTAATGTATGTTTCTAAGAATTTTCAAGACAGATATCATGGATTAATTCTCGAGGTATAAAATTTCATACAATACGAGGAAAAATATAAAAATGTATAAAGCTTCAATTGTACAACAATTTGTGTAAAAAAAACTGACAAAAAAATATTGATAAAAGAGTGCTATCATTGAGAAAAATTACACACTATAAAACTTAAACACATACGTATCTGTATAACATTACATAACTTGTAGATAAAATATTTTTAACGCCGACTAAGATCGGATGCTATAAAAGTTTCCGGGAAAAACCACTACCTTGATAGAAACAAAGATCAAATCCGCAACTCATAACGGCGATACTAGTTTTGGTGACATCTACACAAGCCGTAGAATTTATAATGTTCTTAATGACTATAACATCTCGATGTTTCGAACACTTATTAATAAGGACATTAACACACCCGGCGCGGCGTGTTCCTGACACACACATATATAATTTATTAGCAGGCTCTTTCCACGTTTCTCTTGGCCTTCCCTTTTTAATCTTTCCCGTTTCTTTTGCTTCATATAATTTCCTAACCAATCTACCTTCTTCCATTCTTATTACATGTCCAAACCGTCTTAATTGTCCCTGTTGTATAGTTATTTCTACTTTAAGTTCGTCTCTATATACTTCATTTCTTATTCTATCCATTATTTTTATTATTATATTTATGCCTCTCAGGAATCTCATTTCGGTCTTGTCTGACAGATGATTGGATAGGAGTTCTGTTTTGATCCAAAATGTGTCGCTCTGACGCTTAACCCTAGCCCTCTCATCAAAAAGATCTCCTGATCTTCAGAAATGCTTCATATTTGACAGAAAGGGTCAGAAGTGTTGTCCAACATAAACAACATACACCGGAGCTTTTGAGCTCCGGTGTATCACCACCTTAGATCTATTTAAATCCTATACTGTAAACAGTTAGATGAGCAGTCTCTAGTTTCTACGAAAGCAAGTATCATGTTCACTAATTCTGAAGCTGATGTGTACCTCCAGTAATAATTTTCTAATGAGCATAACATGCAGCAAACCTGTAAAAGTTGATTAAATACTTTTTTCACATTTGAAAACTAATATCAATATTAAATGAGTTTTAATAACTAACTTATATAATAATAAAAATGTTGATCAATGTCATAACTACTGTGAAGTAATTAGAGCAATTTCCTCGGCCTAAACTCGTCATTAAAGGCCGGCAACGCATCTGCTAGTCTTCTGGTCGTGCAGATGTCCATGGGCGTCGGTAGGGACTTGGATGCCTGCTGCCTTCCCCTTGCCTCTTGTATCATAAAAAAAAGGAAAATTTTTCTACCATTTGCACGTGCGAGAGAGGAAAGATCTTAATGCACGTATTTTTGTGGGATGCCAATGCCATCAACGTGATGAGGATAATATTTTCCCCATCGGCGAAGAGGGCGGTGGTGGAAGTGAGACGGTGTTACCAGCTCGAATGATCAAATTGATAATACCTATCTATTTATAATAAATAGATCGCGATTTACAAAACAGTTGCGGGCCACGCGTTGACGACCACTGGTTTTACTGGTTAACTTTTGGATTCGTTTGAGTCATTTCATAATCTTACAATTTATTCCTTTATATATTTTTATCCTTATTTAGCCTTTACTCGGTGTAGTCCCAGGGTCTGCTTAAATTGCAGTGGATGTGGCTGTGGGGAGAGTTAAGATGACTGACTGCCCTCTGACGTCATCCCCAGAATCCCCCACAACCTCACAACTAATATCAGTCAGTGACATTAATCGAACCCTACTATTTTAAGTACCTTCCGAAACACGGAGGATGTCGCATATTAGAATACCAGTGTTTGAACAAGTCACCCATCTGTCGGCCGGCCGCGATGAGTACTTCTCAACCTAGCGATTGACTTAAATGCTGTCTACTTGTATTAAGCCACGACCATCTCATTCGTAGTAAATAGGAATAGTTTATTCCGGTAGGGTCAGAAAAGAAAAACATTTTTATTTTATTTTATTAATTTTTATTAAATTAGTAATTAAATCTAAGTGTCCATCTTAGCTTCCGGCACTTCCGGTTTGGGCAGCAGCCCTCTGATGCTGAGATCGTACACCACCTCCTCTATTTTCTTCACGTCGTACTTGAGAGCGTCGAATCTTTTACGGAGATGGTCGTTTTTCAAATTTAATAGCCTGCGACATTAAGATATATTAGAATGTAACGGCTTATTATACAATATAAATTACATTATACAAGATAAATTACAATCTAACGACTTTTACAATTTAACGGTGAAATATGATAAAAGGTCATACTAAATCTCGAAAACCGCGGGACGTACGGAATTTGACAAGGAGGTAGTATAAAGTTAGGAGACATCCGCTAAGAAACGAGACTGGGGACTAACGAGGACTGGGGGCTCTCGCAAGACTACACGGACAAAGTCGCGAGATACAGCAAGTAAAACATAAGATTATTTGATTTTAATTAATTTATTTAGGGTAACAAAAAATAACACAAAGCTTATATCAAGTTATATTACACTAGAGTACTGTCCGTGTTTTTTTTGTATCACGAAATACTAATATACTTATTGATAAATGAGTGTCTATTAATGTATATACCTAAAAGTGTGTGTATGCGCGCGCGTGTTGTGTGTGTGTGTGTGTGTGTGCGTGCGCGCGTGTTGTGTGCGTGCGTGCGTGCGTGCGTGCGCGTGCGTGTGTGTGTGGGTTCGGTAACAATATAAATTATTTTGTAATTTAACTCACCTGAAGCCGGCATTGAGTTCCATGACAAATTTGGAAATCTGCAATGGCTTCTCGTAATCGCCTCGGGTTACTGAATTCACTGCAAGTCGCGCCTGGAATAACATGCGTTTTTACGGTTCCTTTCTCTATGTATCTGTTTTTAACTAAGTTACTGTTACTATTTTTTTACTAGATGTTGTATGAAATGATACGATGTCTATATATATTTGACAGGCCCGTTGGCGCAGTGAGCAGACACCCTCCCTTCCGCTGCAGGGATCGTGGGTTCGGTTCCCGTCTCGAGTCCAGCTGGGTGTATTATAAATATATATATATTTATATATTTCTACAAAAAATATATATTTGTGTATAACAGGCGTCTGTTGCCTATAACACAGGCATTAAGTTGTCTACCTTAGGAACAGACGTCCGTGTGTCACATAGTGCTGTATATATACTTATTTATAAAAATAAAATTGATGTTACTGTTTTAAAAGTCAAAATTATTATTTTGTTTCTAATTGCATACGACTGTGTTTACGATACAATTTGAAAAAATTGTGACTGTCTGTTCGTTTCAGGTAATTTCCGGAACGACAAAATCACTGATTTCACGCAGACAAAGTCGCGGGCTGCAGCTGGTATTATATAAACTGTTTTTTTTTCTTATGTTACAAGGGGCAAACGAGCAGGCAGCACCAGCTAAGTGCCTACTGACGCCAATGGACATCTGCACGACCAGGAGGCAAGCAGATGCGTTGCCGGCTTTTACCAACGAGATTAGGCCACCGGGAAGTCTCACAAACTGAACGAAACGCGACAACAATACCATCACTTGACGTGACAACATTGCCGCCACTTCACGCCGATCTTATGCAATAAAGAGGCACTGGTACCCGGACGCGCCGGCCCAATTAGGCTACAAGCATCAGTGGTCATCAGTGGCCACTGATGACCACTGATTAGGCCACGACCTCCTCATTTGTTACCATTATAACACAGGCATTAATTTGTCTACCTTAGGAACAGACGTAAGTGTGTCATATAGTCCTATGTATTTATTTATCTTCAGAAAAAGATTAATTGTAATCTGTGTTAAGTGTCTAGCAGTATTGCCAGCGTGATAATCATGACGTAAGACGAATGTAATTCGCCGGTCGCAATTAAGGTAAAAGAAAAGAGCATACTCATTTCTCAAAGGCCGGCAACGCATCTGCGATCCCCCTGGTGTTGCAGTTGTCCATGGGCGTTTCTCGGCTAAACTACGAGTCCTATGAAAAAATGTTGGAAAAAAGCAAAAACTCGGTTTTTTTACTTTTTGATATAAATTTTGAGGTTATTTGAAAAAAGTGCAAATGCAAAAGTTTTATTATCTACGACTTTGCCATACAATATTTCTTCATAAGACCCATATTTTAGCTGAAAAACGAGACTATTTATTAGATTTATTGGAACGGGTTTCATTCTACTATAATTGTATCGCCTCTGAGCATCGAGCCCTCAGCCAAAGCTTTGCACTCAGTTGTGAAATGTTGCGAGATGTATTGCACCCTTCATAATTTAGCTTGCATATACATTAGCGGTGACGGCACATGCAATAGTAATAAAAGTTGAGTTGTTATCTCGTTTGAAAAAAAGGGGCATGTTTACTTTTTTGTGCCCCAGGAATATTTTATAAAGTTTACACTGAGCTTCACTGACTTACATGTGCTGTACGCTGTATTACTTTACCTTTTTTCTCGATTTTAGTTATCTACCTACTTATCGAGGACAATAAACGCGAATGAGGAATCGAATGGTGAGCATAATGTCCGCAGTGCACGAAAATGGAAGTATTTAGGTACACAAGGCTGTTTAAAATTTACGGGACATCGAGGACACGTTTATTTCAAAAGATACACTAAATGTTTTAGTTTGGAAGGGGTGTTAAATTTTGGAGTAAAATATTTTCCTCGCGTCTTTCGTTCCCGGACTAAACCGCTCGCAAGTTCGACGTTGACGACGGCATTGTCCGCCCAATGGCCACCACTTGGACGGACCAAATAGATGATCTGCGATGTAATGACAGGGTGATTTTCCGTGCAGTACGGGGTTGAAGGTGGCGATGGTGGCATGCATCGATATATTAAACCGGTGTTAAAGCTAGCAGCTAATATTACCGCTGCACTCACCCCGCCGCCTGCTGGATCGTTAAGCGTGAACCCGGACAGATCATCTCCCTGCACAACCGTTGTCCATGAAACAGGACAGTCTTCTACCATGTACTGAACCCAAGACACTTCCTGGGTTGTGGTGTTATAGGCAAGTAAAAAGGATGGGATATGGCGGTGGCCACATTAGCGGTCTCTAACGCTATATAATATAACTAATTATTTAGACATTTATTGTAAAATGTCTACTTATAAGAATAATTATAGCTATTACTTAATTGGTAGTGAATATCTTTTCTGAATATCCCAAACTAAGAATAGAATTGTATTGGACTGTTTCTTGCAACGTCTTCAATCAAGTGGACGTTGTAATTGCCGAATTGTCTGAAATTGATCTAGATTGCTAAAAACATACTCGTAGGTAATAACCTCTTATATCTTATACTTTTTTTAATTATCTCTGTGCTCTATATCTATATTACTCTCATAAACTTTTTAATTATCATATCGTGACAAAAAATATTTTTGTTGGGATAGAACTTTTATTGAAAGATTAGTTGCTACAAAGATCATGATAATTCTAACTTACGTTTCTTGGAAGAATGAATAAATACATACATACATATATTTGATATCTTTAAGAAATACATCTAAACATAGAGATAAAGAAAACTTTCTGTTCCGAATTATTTTACATGCTGCTTCACTTCCGCGGGCGTTTGGCTGACTAGCAAACGGATAGGCGGTTAGCAGGACCTGCCTAAAGACAGGAATGGCTGCTGATCTTGAATGAGGCCAAGCCCCAACTAGGGCTGTAGTGCCAAGTAGTTAGTTAGCAGGACCCACCAGGGGCAGAGGAGAATGGAATTAGGGAGGAGAGGCTGAGTAGCCGCGTGTGGCTATTTAAGTCACTCCACGTTTTGTTTCTGCCTTAATAACCATTTTTCAGAGCGGTTTTAAGTACATATCATGAACCAAGTGTAAAGAATTTTTCTATATTATCTCGCCGAGATATAGTTATGAAACTGTTAACTCACAACTTTTGGAGTCACATGTTATGTAAATAAATTTTATGTTATTAATTTTGTATCAGTTATGAGAATTGGATAAACCACCACTGGCGTCGGAGAAAGTTTCATTTAAATCTGTGTTACATTTCTGATGTATGAAACGTTGATTTTACAATTAATTACCAAAAAATTTGTAGTTAGGATCAAAATATTTCAAGTAAATCAAAATGCTCCTTAATTTTCAATGTAACTACCCCTCGCTTAACCTTTATACAGTATTGGATATTTTGAGTTTGGTGTTCATAAGGTTGTTATCATTGAACTAAAACATTTTTTTCATACTGGATTTATTCTCGATTTTCCTGTAAACGCTTTTATAAAAATGCTCAACTAAAAACAATGTTGAAGTAATTGAAGTAAGTAAAAATAATTAAATGTTCCACCGAGAAGTCTCAAAAAAAGAACGAATGCGATAACAATACCATCACTTGTCCGTGACAGCATTGTCGATTTTTCACGATCTTAGGGGCGAGGGGAGGGGGGTCACCGAAATGTGACATTGTATGAAAATGGGCAAAGGGTCAAAGGATTTGTGACGTCACATGTAAAATTAAAAAAAAAAAACAAAAGAAAATTGGAAAAAAAAATTGAAAGTGCTGTTTTCTTTTTTTTTAATAGATGCATAAAATTGAAAAATTTGCGACGTCCAACCAAGGGGGAGGGGTATAGAAAATATGACAGTCTGTGACAAGGAGCCCTCCCCTAAAGGGGTTAAGAATTGTAAATTTCGTGTGATATAAGTTTTTGTTTCAAAAACAGGTTGGGCTTAAATTAAAGTTGGCAACTTGTCCCTACGAAGAAATCAGTGGTTTATAAATACTGAATAAAGTTTTGTTTGAAAAAATATGAGAAGAAAATCCAAATGTATATCAGAGACGCCGAGAAAAGTTCTTCGTTAATATAAATGCGAAAGCGTAACTTCATCACCTAAAAGCTACATTAAGACAACAAGGTCTGACGGTGTACATTACCCGAAACAAGGGTAACTTTGACAAAATATCCCTAAGACAAACTTGTATCAGGCTTATTTCGTATACCTTAACAAAGGCGTTGCTTTGTTTAATTAGTGTGACCTAATTGTAAAGTTTTCTACGTCATTTTCAGACTAAGAATTGTGCCTTAGAAAATGCTCTTAAATGGACAAATCTTGTAACGCATTAGGATGCCTTAGATAACCAAATACTAAATCAACTCTTACCTATATAATTAGTAAAGTTCAGTGCTTAAATATAAGTGTAGCTTAGGGTCTTTCTGAATTTTTGGCTTCGTATGTGCAAAATTTCGCAATATAGGTTGAGGTATTTGAGGGCATAATTTCTTTAATTGCATTTTCTATACGCACTCATGAATGTTAATTAGGGTTCCGTAGTACTATAAGGAACCCTTATAACTTCACTCTGTCCGTCCGTCCGTCTATCTGGCCGTAAGGTGGTGTGTGTGTCCTCCCCCCTAGTACTTCCAAACTATTGAACTTAGAGACTTGAAATTTTCCATGTTGAGAGAACATGCTTAATACTCTTTAGAAAAATTATTTTGAAAGAAATCGAACCACAACTTTTGTAGTTATTTAACAAATACGTGTATAGCGTACAGAACCCTTCTATGCGTATCTTGACACGCTCTTTGCCATTTTTTTAGTAGTTTTTAGTGTTCCGTAATACATAAGTACAGTTACGTAATACATACTATAAGGCACTCTTGCTCAGACACGGCGGGCACCACACGATTTGTAATCGTCCGGTACCCGCCTTGTCTGAACAAAGGCTTACAGTTTCGCTCTGTCCATCTGTCCGCCCGAAAATTGGGCTCACCTAGCATTTAACACTTGATATTTTCCATGTTAATAAAAAATGCTAAGAACTCATTAGGAAAGTTATTGACGAAATCGTCACTCCACTTTTCGGCAATCGGCCATCGACCTTTCAATATAAGCGTGTTTTGAGACGCCATTTTATTTTTAATAATTTCTTATATTATATAGTGCGATAATGCTACCCAAACTCGGTCGGGTATTTCTTTGTTACCAAAATTTCATAATAATTCGGCTACAATAAGAACAATTTACTCCCAAGTGCTTCCATCTTTCAAATAATGTTTACAATTTACAATATAATAGGATTTTCGATTGAGCTTAAGTTCAGTAAAGATTATAGATATTTAAGAACTTTTTCCAAACATTGTATGGGAGTTTCCTGTACAATACTTTCAATATATTTACATTAACATCTTTTTTTTCAATTTTACTAGTACAGAACTGTCTGTATGCAAACTCAATACGCACTTGACTATAGAACGCCTCAACGCGAAGCGTTTGGCACTGCTCTATTCTCACTTAATCAAAACGATTTTCCGAACTAAAAATGACTACATTTCTTTGGTATGGCATTTGATTATGAATATAAATCCACATAGATTAAGTTGAAAGTGTTCTTAAAACTTTTAATACTTCAAAGAGATAATTATTTTATTTGATGTAATAAAAACCTGATTGCAAAAATATTTCTTTGAACTTCTGGATATCTGTGTGTGTGGATCTGGCACGATCACGTTTGAAACAGTCAATATATGACGTTTATTTTTTTAAAGGCTCAGAGTTAATAATTCAGTATTATTTATTAATAATTAATGAAAAACTAAATTTCTTGGGTTGACGTTATCAAACGTGTAGTTTAGGTTTCCCAATTATACTGGGAATTGCTTTGAATCTATTTGAATCATCACTGCAAGAGGTAATTGTTTGGTATTATGAGTGTCGTTTGGTTGGTCGTTTGAAGCGCAAACAATCCATCGCTTTGTTTTGTTTCCGGGTATCGTTAACCGATACCAACTCCGCTGCTAAATGCTGTTTCGGTTTGATTTCAATAAATGAAATGAAAATGGTAAATAAATGTTATATACTAGTATTTGATATAATAAGGCATGTCTAATAATAAAAGGGGAGGTTGTTGGCAAATCAATGGCTTGCATATGAGTCGATAGATAGGTTAAGCAATTCTAGCCGCGGCCAGGTTATAGATGGGTGACCCATTCTAACACTGGTTTTCAAATATCCGACCTCCGTGTTTGGACAGGCATGTAAAACTGGATGATATTAGTCATGAGATAATAGAGATTGAGGGTATTCCGGGGATCATGTCAGATGGCAGTCGGTCATCTTTATCTAGATTGGGATAACGCTAGTCTAGAGGGATTTTTAAATATAAAACTCCGTTACAAATGTAAATACAATTTATACAGTATTGCACTATCATTGTACGTTTTTTTCGTTTAAATTACAATAATAATGTTAAATTACACATTTAGAATTACTAGTGCGGTAATTGGTATTTTCACCATATTTGCAAAATTTTTTGTTACTATTTGATTAGAACACTCAATTTATTTTGTTATTTAATGCCATTTGTGTGTAAAAAGTATTGCCGTAAGATTACTTGTAGGGATTCTTCACCCTGAATATAACCGGGGTATAAAACCAATATTGATCAACTGAACCCCTGTTTTTATCCCTAGAAGGGGCAGAAGAAGAATAAAAAAATATTTATTATCATAAATTAAGTTTGTAAAACTCACTTCTTTTTTTCATCTACATTTGTGGTTTTACTTTACATGAGAGCGGTGTAGCTCAGTTTGTAGAGAGCTGAGTTGCTATGCTTGTCCTCGAGGTCGGTGCTCTAAGGCTGCGGTCGCTGTATTCGCCAGGGCACGCGCCTGGGCACCTGGCGTTCTACCTCGAGGACGAGGGGCTCGTGCTCTCTGGCGACGTGCTATTCGCGGGCAGCGTCGGAAGGACAGATCTTTTCGGCGGCAACATGGACCTCCTGATGCGGAGCATAAACGAGAGGCTCCTGACGCTGCCGGACGAGACGAGGGTGCTCTCCGGCCACGGCCTTAAAACTTTTAAAAAAAAGAAATTTACGTTAGGCGCCACTGACAATTTATACTTAACAAAATTCGGTTGTCAGTCCGAAGATACAAGTTGGTTACAAAATTTAATTTAGAAAAAGGGTTACCACAATTATTTATAAATAATACCGCTCCTCCTCATTCAATCTTCGACCAGGCTGCAGATGCCAAATGAGGCCTCGGGTCCGGGCAATGCTTACAGACAGTGAAGACCGGTCGTCTCTGGTACATCAACCAATACCCAAACCTAAATCCGTTAGATCACTCTTAACGCAATCCTCCCATATACGCTTAGGCGTCTAGGTAAAGCACCTCTGATGTTGATCAGTCTTATTAACTTTTTTAGAAATTCGTTCGTTACTAAGCCCTACAACTTATCAAGCTTGTCTTAATCTTCGCGACAATTCATTCATATTAACCACGTGCATGGTCTGCATTTCCGCGTTGTAATCTCGACTTACTTAACATCCCAAGTTTTATTACTCTATCCTTAGAAAGAGGTAAGCAAGAAAAGCAATAAGGAATAAATGCAATTATTGACACTGAAAGTTCAGGAAGCTTGAAGAGAGCAGACAAGAAGGAAGCAAATCCTTCATCTTCTACCTGGTACCCATGTATACATGCACCACAAACTGGCAGCCCAGAAAGGGGTTGCAGAGCCAAGCTTGGGAAGGAACAAGTGCACGTGGTGTCATGGAAGCGCCGTCGACATCGACCAGACGACGTGCCACGCAAATGGGTATCAGTCGACGGTCTTTACAGCGAATTTTGGTACAAGATTTGAAGATGTTTCCGTACAAAGTCCAGACGGTGCATCAGCTGTTAGCTGCTGACCGCCAATCGCGTCTAACATACGCTCAAGCCATCCTTAATCACCACCAAGGAGAAGATGATTTTTCATCAAAAATAATCATGAGTGATGAGGAGTATTCGAAATGAATTAGGAAATCCTGGTGCTTTAATTGGAGATGATCCAATTTATACTACGATTGTTACAGCGCATGCTATGATTATAATTTTTTTTATAGTTATGCCTATTGTAGTTGGAGGATTTGGTAATTGATTAGTTCCACTTATATTAGGAGCCTGAGATATAGCTTTTCCTCGAAGAAATAATAAAAGATTTTGACTTTTACCCCCCTCTTTAATTTTATTAATTTCTCTGTTAGTAATCTGTTAAAATCAATAAAAAAATCTCCTCGTTCTTCCCTGTAGGTTGGTGCGTAGAGGAGCAATTTTTTTCCTCCAAAAATTTTTTTCATTTCTTTTATTTTTTCATCATCACGTTTAAAATACTGATCCGTTGGTGGATAGCCAAAGGGTAAAAAAGTCAATTCACGTTGATAGCTTCTCTCAAAAATTGACGCCATTTTAGGTGAACTTACCACATAGTGGTATGTAACAGTTAGTCCTTTATACTAGAATATTCCGTAACTCTATTCTTTCTTCTATTTCTTTACGTTTTGTTTACTATTTGTTTTGAACAGTATTTATTCATCAGATCTTATCAGTAAATTCTTTGATCCTCTCAATCGGTAACTTGATACTTGATCTCCTTATCCAAACACATCTTCTGTACATACCATGATAATGATATAACTTAGAGCATGATATTGAATCATGTTTAATGTTGCTAGCCCATGCTGAGCGCCATCGCTATCTCTCATTAAACAGACAGATTAGTCGACAGGCCTCTTTGTTTGCGAGGACTTTATACCACTCTCACACTCACTTGCATCACATTGGGGAAAAGTAGAGCTTCCAATTCGCAGACCTCTAATTAAATGTATAACTGGAATGGTCAATTATATCTTTTTTTAATACTCACATCCCAATGCTGTTCTTCTTTGCCTCTCAAACATTTTCCACATATATTCTCTGCATTCTGAAAATCAAATACATCCAGCCATTGGTATATACAAATGACAAACCTACGACCCGGGCGCTCCCATGTGTGGGATTTCAGTATAAAATAACTTCCTCACTAATGTGATTCGATCGTGAGTTGGCTCGATGCGCTTTCACGCCTTGATTGCTCAATAAATCAAGTGGTGTGTGTGTGTTAGTGATCAAAAGGATGCCTGGAGCCATGGAGCCATTGAGGACACGTTCAAGATGATATACAGAATGTTTTATACAAGCATTCATTTTGTTTCATATGCCGTTGTCTCACTTTTGGAAGTCCGATCGGATTAAAAGTTGCCATACTTATGTATTTTCGGTGACAGTATAACCACTGCAGTTGGGCATAAGAACTGTGAACCAAACAACATAGAAACATCCTATTGGCTGGACTGGTTCACCCAAAGGAGCACTATACCCCTGAAGGATATGCATGGTCTATTAATGAAACTAGGACCTGCCATCTAAAGGATGTGTGTGTGTCTGTGTATGTATGTATATAGCATGTAGCACATCGGGCGATTTATAAATGAACCTGAAAATTTGAGACACTCTCCGTTGCACTTGCTGTACTTCTGATCAAGGAGTTCATTCTTATTCATCCATCCACCCAGACTCCATTGTCCTCACATTTCTATGAAGATCCAGTTGCTTTGCTCCTCAGAGCAATTAGAAACCGAGTCGCTTTTGTTAATCTTAGTACTAAATCTTAATTAAAAATATTTTTATTTTCAAAAAAAGACACTTACTCTGTTCACTTACACCAGATGCAGTTCTAGAAAAATCGGGCATCTCAGATTCCTTGCATTTATCAAAGTTCCCATTTGGAGGTTCGTAATTTTGCTCCAGGTTCCTTATAGGGTCATATTGCCTTTGAATTGTGTAAGGCAAAAATTCTATAACAACATTTAAAAGTAACATATTATGTTTTTTTCTATTATACAAAATAAAAAAAATCTTACCGAAAACGAACAACAGACCCCGTGAGCATTGGTATATACATATATCGGCGGTCCCTATGTACAAAGCGATATTCTTAAAACGTAGGTTTAAACGTAGGAGAGCCGTAATAATATGTAATTAATAATTAATAAACAAATTAAAATATTAAAAATAAAATAAATTAATTAATGATGAAGAAATAATAATAAGACACGATATATCGCATTATATAACCGAGATTAAATAAACAATTCTCTCAACGCTCACATACACTGACATCCAAAGACTTTCACACTCCCTCCCCCCCCTCACACACACAATCACACGCACACACACGATCACACGCACACACACGCACACTCACGTGCGCATGTACACACACGTCGTAAACAAATTATAATAGTGTAAAAAAATCGTAATTAGTAATAAAGAAAATTATCTAATAATCACCATTTGTTATGGAAGAGCGAGACTTTCTGATACAACAATGTTAATACTTACTAGAAAGTCTCAACCTTTGCTTAACATATGTAACAAAAAAGAAACCGCAATAAACGTTTTTATTATTATTATTTATTAATCTAAATATTTTATATATTTTCTATAGACAACTTACAAATGACTGCTTTCGCGTTTATATTTAACAGTCACAACGTCTACGAAATAATATATTTATTTATATCCGGTGCCATCAGGTAACAATAAAAATTTAATTGGTTAAACTGGCAGCTATTTACAAGCTGTACTGTACGTATTTACAGAATTCGGTATTTGAGTAAATGGGTGTATCAAGTCTCTAGCACATGGTATGGAGTTACCAAGGTTAAATAGGAATCTGTTTTCTTTTTATTTAAAAATAATTAATATTCTAATCGTCAGTGTAAAAGTCAATCGATAACTCTCACGTAAATACGTACCCCAAATTCCCCCCATCCCCCAAATTCCCAGATTTACAGTAGATCCTTACAAACAACTAAATTGTAATATAATCCTTATTATTGATATTTGTTTACAAACGTATGTTAAGTAATGATGATTTTATTCTAATTAGCATATTTGTAACGCTTTTCTGTGAAGTCGGAGTTAAATTTTCGTGGGAGCTATCGCAATGTACTATTTTTATTGCTGTAAAATTATAACTCACCCGTATGTAACGCATTACTATTAAACGTAACGTTTAACAGTAAATATATATTGTATAACATTTTTATGAATAATCACTGTCACTATAAAAAATTACAATTTACTTTGGGTACATGACGTTTCAGTCTGTAAGATCTCTCTGGAATGTTGCATATATATATTGAGTCCAGCAGGAAATGTATGGACGTAAATCATAAAATAAAACCGGGCAAGTGCGAGCCAGACTCGCGCACTGAGGGTTCCGTACTGTCACATAATAAGGTTATTTTAAGGGTAAGATTACTACTTCTCATGGAATTTCCCTGAATGTAACAGTCTTCGTAATTTTTTGGGATGTTACTACAAATTTATGGATTTCGTATTTTTTCTTTAGACAGTTGCTGGTGGGATGTAGGATTCTCCTTGATAGAGGTCATTACTCACGACGCCATGATAGAGTTTTGGAACGTAACAGATAAATTTAGTCTGTTAACAGCCATATATGGATCCTGTGATACCAGGAGACTCTCCTGTGGCTCACCTAGCCTCAATAAACTGGGTACTCTTAATTGGAAGAATAACCTGCCGGTTGAGAATGATCTTTGATAAGTAACCTCTCTACAGCGCCGTTGTCTTAGAAACTGTACAGTCTCTACTATGTTCTCAACTCTGGACCCTTTATGGGGTTTAGTGGTGCACGGTTGAAAATTAGTACATGTCCTGGTCACCTGGGAGCTCTGTAGTCAATTTTAACGCATTGTTAGAAAACGTCTTGATATTTTATTCGTGAAATATAGAGTAAATCTGTCGTTTTATCCAATTCCATCCCAAATTCAATTTCTTTCAATTTTCGCAGGGACGCTAGATTTGATTTATAGATTTTAAAAAATGTATAGTCTATATATATAAAAGTCAATTGTTTATAATAAAAATGTAGGTACACAAAAAAAGTAATTTCCAAATAAATTTAATAAAACTAAATCACTGGCCATAACAAAGGGAAGAAAAGAAAAAAAGAAAACAAAAGAAAACAAGAAACAAAGAACAACAAAAAACAATTCACCAACAAGAATGTAGGTGTTATATATCAAACCCACAACTTTATCAATGGTGTTATGTTTTATGGGCTGTGAAATAAATAAAATTTACCGATGGTGTACAGAAACAACAATTGTCAATAAACGTCCGATTTTTAGTATTTGCTGCTGCTCTTTTAATTCGCAATTGTGAACAAAATCTTTCTCTCATTTGACAGACTCGTCGGCTGCCATTTTAAAATAAACTCACTCACAAAACAGATAATAATAATAGACTCTGCTCACGTACTACCACCCGCGTCGCGCGAAGTCTACTTACTGCCAATGCTGCCAAACCATCTGCCAAACCTTCTGAGAATGGTACACAGTTGGATGATCAAAAGTATAATACTATGTGCATATATACCGACTTACGTCATGATCATTGACTCCATAACTGGGTGGTCTATACCTACAAATAGATTAAAGAAGAACCTATGAAATAGAGTTTTATTAATGAATTTATATAAAACGTGGCTAAAAAGTATATTTTTTCTGTTTTTTTAATTTATATATATAAGCTGTTGAGTTTATTTATAATCGGGTTCCTTTTAAAAATAGTGTATTATTGTTCCCTAGATATTTAAATGCGCAAGTTATTTAATCTACATTTATTCTAACTAGCTAACCCTCAAAACATGTAATTAATATAAGAGCTTTTGTATCATAGAAATACGCTCGAGAACAATAATTCCGGCTCATCTTATATCGTAGTTCCATTTTCAAATTTCCCCTTTCCAATTTTTTTTTCATCATATTATTTCTTTTTTTAATTTATTACTTAATTTAAAGAGTATTTATTCCTGGTGCACACATCCTTTGGCGTTCAGGTCTGGGATAAACAAGTGTTTAGAGCAGGAGCTTAAAATGTGCAGTTATCAGGAAAAACAGTGACATATTGGTCATTATAATGCTGTGTTTCAAATGCCTTTTCCTCAAAGTTTGTGCTGAACTACTCATTTAGCCATTAGAATGTACTCAAATCCTTCTGCTTGAACACATTTGCTTTTAGGAAACACATTTTGTTAACAAATGTGGGTTTAAAAATTATGGAAAATCTACGGCATATTAGATTTTTTTTGAAGTCATATCTCATGACATACAAAAAATGCATTTTATGACTAAATTATTTGGTAATAAATAGACATTATGTGTAAAGTTAACTTCCATTTTGAAATATATCGAATATAAAACGATTGCTCATATTAAATGTTTGAAATAAGTGATAAATGAATGCTCAAATAAATACGTGACTCAAATCCGTCCATTGTGGTATTACTGGGATATATGTAAACTATAACAATATGTATAATAAATATATAAAAGGATAAAAATACATATACTAAAAGGATAAAACACAAGTAGTACCACTTTTAAAATTTTGGTCAACTGATAGTTTATAATAAATGATGGAAAATATTGTATTTATTTTACATTTTTGTACAATCACCTACTTATTGAAAGACGCCATAAATAATTTTGTAAATACTAAAGGGTAAACGACTATTTACCAACATGTGATAGTCCGGTGAGGTCCGATTCTGCAATTAAAAAAAATGCGTGAAAATAATGCCAATGAATGCGTGCCCGCAATTAAAAAAAAACAGCATTAAATATGACGAATGATAGATTATTTTTTTTTTTCAAAAATTGTTGTGAAGTGTGAAAACAACATTACTATGAAAGTTTAAGAGTGTAATGTAATAACAATTTTACAAAACATTTTACATTCATGTGTTATTAGGTCGAGTGGAAAAAGGTTACACCAAAGGAAACTAGATGGCGCTGTATAGATGACGGCGACTGCAGTACAAACACTAAATATCTTCATACACAACCAATTCACGCTAGCAAAGTTTTTACTATATAATATATATAGACCTTCCGACGACTATTGGTGAGTCTATTGACTAGAGAGTATTGACGAGCCCCTTGCAACTCCAATTAGCCCGGACACGAAAATCTTTCTTTCCGGTGGTTGGGCATATCGACCTCCGCTCCCACCTTTCATGTGTTATTTTCGTAACGTTAAATATATAGAATTTTGACATTAAAAAGAATCCTTTTGAACATATTGCAGCTTTTATTAATTTGAATACCTTGTGAGAGCATAGAGTTTTTATACAGTACTTGAAAATAATATTAGAATATCTAAGATAATAAAAAAATATAGTGTTATTAGGGCTTATAAAATTGGCTATGTCGTAAAAAACATTTTCCATTCTATGTGAAGAAACCTTTTCGCTTTTAAAAAGATATACTGGGGCAATGTTTCCTTCAAATAAAGAGTTAAAGATACAATTTTAAAATATATTCATGCATTTCAGTACTTATCGAACGCATTTGTATAGAACTTTCAATTTGAAAATTGTTTTCTTTTTCTTTCCTTAAGTCTTTTTTTATACTTTAGGTATTTTCACGACGTAGCGTAGCGTAATCAGAGCCCGACATTTGGGTTGATTTCTAGGTTAAGCAGTTCTTACCGCGGACGTATAACAGATGGGTGACCCATTCTAATACTGGTTTACAAATATCGGGCCAGTCATTCTATTGGGGTAACCCAATAACATGACTGACCCGTTTACGCAGTAGGCAGTTAATCCTGCCTTCCGTTCCGGGGGTCTTGGGTTCGATTCCCGCCTTGAGTCGGTGTGTATTATCTAGATTTATGTATTCATATATTTCTACAAAAAAATATATATTTGTGTAAAACAGGCGTCTGTTACCTATAACACAGGTATTAAGTTGTCTACCATAGGAAAAGACGTCCGTGTGTCCTACAGTCCTGTACATATTTATTTATTAATATAGATTTCAATTCTATTCCACTGAAGTCATAAAACTCCTCAATACTATTTCAAACAGCGCTATTAAGCGCCATAAATAGACATTTATGGGCGACGATTAGCATTTATCATGTGGACACTAACTCGGAAACACGTAATATGACCTGGTTTCTTTAAAATAGCTGTTTTTTTCACATGAATATGGCTTCCTGGGAGACAATCCAGAAAACTTTCGGCAACGCATCTACGAGTTTTCAGCTAGTGCAGTTATCCTTGTCGGTAGTGACTCAAGTAAACCCGTTTCTCTCTACTTGTAATTTTTTTATGTGACATGGGGCAAACGAGCCCGCAGCTATGTGCCTACTGACGCCCATGGTCATCTGCACGACCAGGAGGCAAACAGAAGCGTTGCCGGTCTTTTTCTCGCTCAAGGCGGGAAGGCCGGATACCGGACGGGCTCAAAACTAGTCGGGCGATCCTGATATAACACACGCGTTAGTTTAAAAGCCGTTTATAGTATACATATTTATATATACAATACGTTTTATATATACAAAACGTTTATATATACAAGTAATCTTAACATTATTTATATTTTAAATAGATACATAGGAACAGCTTTAATGCTAAATATATACAAAATAAAACTAGGTTCTACTTTATTTATCAAATGAAATGCCATTCAGTATGAGCTTCTAAATGGCATTAGATGTCGTAAATGGATATTTATGACTGACTGCGACCGAAGAAAATCGATCTCCTGAATTGTGGAATACATAGCGTCACTTACTTTAATTTTTAAATCGCTTTAATGAAAGGAGGCTCTCAATTTATACATTAGCCTTTAATCGCCCATTGCTGGGCATAGGCCTTCCTTTGTTTCTGCCACTCTCCCTTATCACTCGCAGCCCGCATTCAGCCACTTCCCGCAACTCTTCTGACGTCGTCAAGCCATCACGTCCTCGCCATCGATCCGAATTCCTCCAACCCAATCCAGGCCATCACTCAGTAGCTTGAGTATACCACCTGCTATCACTACGTCTAGCCATATGTCCTGCTCAGCCCCACTTGAGTTCGCCCACCCTAGGTCTCCACATCCTTGAATTTTGTACGGAGTTGGATTTCGGTATTACGAATTCGGTCTTGGAGTTTGATGACAAGCATGGCGCGCTCCATGACTGTGCAACTCTGAACCTGTTGTACACAGCCTCTTGTTTGAGCGTCCATGTCCCGGCACCAGAAGCTTAAATTTGAATAGCAAAATATGGTAGTCCTCGTTTGAGTATATATTCATGTTTTAAATGTCATTTCATTACAAGTTCTATAGTGTTTATTTTCTTTTTTATTTGGAATAAAAGGCTCATGACATGGATTATCATGGAGCACTGCCTGTGTTCATCATGCAGGGTTCTCCAGTACCAGCTTCTTTCATTTGACCGCAATCAGCTAAGAGTAGCCCAAATCGTCAGCGTTTTTCGATTGTTTAGTAGGCCAGGGATAAGCAACCTTTTGCCAAGCAAGGGTCACATCGTTAAAAAAATAAATGTCTACGGGTCACACTTTTTGTTTTTTTTTAAGAATATTAGGAATACTTTTTAGGTATGTCTAATATTCTCTTTTCCCCTCCTACTAAATTTATATTAAAAGCTTGTATTAGTGGGAGCGACAATACCCCAACGGCGCGCGGTGGGGCTTGAACTGGGTACCTTGCGGATTTCAATCCATACCTCATACCGTTGAGCTATTGAGGCACTTGTATATTCTTCGGTTACGCAAATGGAGAAGGACATGGATAAAATCCAAAGTTGCGTTTACAGTTTATCATAAATTTTTTTCCTTATTTCGTGGAATGAATGCATATTTTATATATTTATATGTATATATGTATATATATTTTCTCAGTTGAATACGTATTTTCTTGTAATATATAGTATAGGTAATGGCACTGTATAACCATATTCACAAAATTCGGCTGTGGTAGACACATGATCTTTTCTTTAAGGTACTGTTTCACCGAGCCCACGGCCCGGCAGTGTATTGTAAAAGTTACCGTTGACTGGCGGTGCCGCCGTCAGGAAAACATCATCAGGCGTCACGTATACCCGGCTGGTCGCGACAAAGCCGTCCTTGAACGTCGCTTCCACAAAGGTCGCCTGCCAGCCAGTATGCTGTGAATTCAACGCTAGGTTTACCGGCCCGTTACTGGGAAGCGTCACCGTGGTGCCCTGGTACCATGTACTGAACCCAAGATCCTTCACGGATTGTAGGGAGACAGGTTTTAAGAAACAAATTGTTAATGCTTTGATTTAGAAAATGAATATATAAATAAAATAGAAAGGATACCATTTGAAAGTAAATTACTTATTTGCATTCTGATAAATATTAGTTATGATATAGTAGTTATCGCACAGGCTCGGGATGCCCATTTTATGTCCCTTCTGAAGGACAGCATAACCAAGGATTTTGAACCTTCAAATTAAAATAGTATACCTGAGCATAACACTGAACTGCTATCTCCAGTTCTCCTCCCACGGGTACAAAGTTCAAAACAGTTAGATGAAGGTTCTACCACCTACATTATTCACTTACTTCGCCAGCTCTCTAACTAAAGTTGAAATCACACAACTACAAAAATATATTGAGGATATCGGTGCTGTAAGGAACACCACTGTTTATAAATCTCACAGATGGTCAAGTACGAACGTCACTGGAATTGAACATTTTTATTATTCTTTGGGGAACAAACGTATCTGGAAAACAATATTTTCAATAAGTCATTATTATAGATTTTATTGCATTTTAATTATTTCACCTTGAACAGTTTTTTTTTTTCTAAGTTTTCAATACAATAATTTCTTTTGGTTCTATTATCCCAATTTTTGTAGTCTTTTCTTGGAGACGTGTCTCGTAGGGTTTCTGCATCAAATTGGGGTTTTTAAAAAGTTGTTTTATATCGCTCTCGAGAGTAAAACTACATATGTAATTTCCGCCTTATATTTATTATAAGATTTTCTGTATTAACAATAGATAAACTATTGAAAAAAAAAATACATAAATTTCTAAAACTAATTATAATTTTTATGGGCTCTACACGTAAAGTCGGGACGAAAATTTTTTCTCGAGTATTCCATGGTGAGGTGTAGTTAGATTAGTCGTTTAAAATATTGAAGGCGTTCTTACAGAGGGAAAATTCCCGAATGGAAATCGATCTACCGAAGTGTGTTGGGATAATTCGAAATGGACTCTTATTGCATACGAATAGGCTATTGCAGGAAGGTGACTCATTATGCTATTGTTTAGAAGGTGTCGTCACTTTTAAAGTATGCAGTGAAAGAGTTCTGAAAACTTTTAATACAATAGTTTTCCCTTAAACAAATGAGACCGAATGTTGGTAACTATGCATGTGAGTTTGATCAGTGATGTGTAGTCTCTCACGGTTGTAAGCGCCTCCTGACACAGTTTTATCAGTGTGCAGTAAACTGTCCTGACACACAGGTGCAACACATTTCTCTCTTTCTTCATGGCGCTCACGTCTGTGTGAATACTTGTTGTTGTTCTGCTGAAGCGAATCATTCACCAGTTTGTGTCATCTCCTCGGTGCCATTGTGTATCCTGTGACAGTGTTTGTTGATAATTGAGTATTTCTTGCATGTAATGGATTTCTGCAAAGTAACAACACCTAATTATATTAATTATTTAGAAATAATTGATAGAATCAGCTATATAAATCTTTTATAATCATTTACTATCTATATAACAAGTTTATATATTAATGATTTCTAAAACCATGAGAGTTTTCCTCCAAAATAGTTCTATTAAAATAAAGTCATCAAGTTTAAATTTAATTTAATAATATTCTTTTATGAAAATTATGTTTAAGGAAAAATTTTGTTGATAGACAAATGTGTATTCGCCAAGCCGCAGTGGAGGTGAGGAACTTCTAAATAGGAGAGGCTTTATCCTTAGTAATTAGAGGAGACCTTTATCTAGTTAGAGGACAGTTACAGGCTGTTATTTTATTTAAATTTTAAATAAACATTAATGTGAAAGTTCAGTCAAATAAAAATCCTGCCTCTAGTATTTGATAAACAAAATTTTGATAACCTTCTCTGCTAAATACAATTAGATCGTCCATATAAACCTGCGCGAATTCTTCGCCTAAACCCCTCTGGAATTCATCCATTAATCTTTGAAACGTCAGCGGGGCTCCTTTTAACCCGAATGGCATTCTCAAAAACTCGTAATGTCCTCGTTCCCAGGAGAATGCGGTTTTCCCGATATCCTCTTCCGCCATTTTGACTTGATGGTACCCACTCTTAAGGTCGAGGGTGCTGAAAACAGTCGCTCTTTTTAGATCACATTTTAGGAATCTTGAAAGAAGACAACCCGACCATTCCCATTTTTTTACCCAAATGCTGCACACATGAGAGGGCATGTAATAATTTATGTCTTGATCTTACTATTATGTAAAATTTAAGTAATCAAATAAAAAGATAAAGAGACCACCTCATGACATCAGCAGGTGGAAGTGACTGTTTTATGATTACTCAAACATACATGATAAGTATTGAACGGTTTATAGACACCGTACACACGTGAAACACTGGCGCGCACATGCATGTGAGGCCTCTCAAATGTAAACATTCAATGTCTTACTCTTCAAGTACCACTCGAATTGTCGCATTTTTACATCTTTCAGGGTATTTGTTGTTATCAAGACTGTTATCTTTTTATCAAAAGATGAATTTTTTAACTTGTGAATTTAATCATTTTATTATATTCATTTTTTTATTTAAACATTTTGACTGCGAATTTTTTAAATGTTTCTTTAAACATCATATTGCAATTCGTTTCCTGAATATTCAAGTAATAAAATAAGTAATTCAAGTAACAGCTTGGGGTGTTTACAGAGAGCGGGTGGGTTAGGGTCGCTCTTTCTGTGACGTCACAGTCTCGCCAGCGCCCCCACGCGGAAATAACGATGTACAAGCAATTTACATTTATGAAAATTGTCTTCTCTACGTAGATAATGACCAATTTATGTTTCTATCATTACTTTGTTGGTCTGAAATCAAAGTTGTGTGTATGCAAAGTTAGTTATTTTAGGCTTATGATGCATTTTAACATTTATTTTTCTACTTTCTTTGCAATGTTGAAAATATTTAATTGTATATACAAAATAAGAATCCAATGTACAACAAATTTAAATTAAGAAACTTGGTATTTTGCTCGTTCAACCATTATTCGAACCCAACAGATTGAGTTATACAAATTTCCAGATGCCTGAGTGTTGCTTTCACTCAAACACATGTCTTTTCCGTTTCTTACGTGACACACTGAAGATAAACAGAAAAAATAACATTGAAAGATACATTTTAAACCATTACTGTAGCTTTAAATCATTTTATTGTATTTTGTGGTTAACTTTAATCTATGTGTTTGCTTTTGTTGACATAATTGATTTACTTTTTGTGCAGAGGTGATTTTTAATGTTTTACTTTGTCTTTGACTAAACAAGCTTTCGGTAACTATTAGTCTTTAATAAATACAATTTTAACTACGTTTATTTAAAACTAAACAAAATCAAGATATCTGTAAAATAACTGAGCGGGAGAATTTTCAAACATTTTTACTGAATAATTTCACTACATTGAATTGGTAATTCAAGAACTCGTATAGATTTTCCTTTTGCAAACTTTCTAGCACAGGTTTTCCTAAATACGATTCGTATCTTGATTTACTTTAGATTAAATTAACGAGATCTCTAAAAGTCTTGCAGATCCAAAATATTGTAGAAATATGTTAAGGACATGAGGTTACATCAGCGGCGCTGAAGAAGACATTAAGAAAGTCTGATGGGGTTTATTGCGGTAGAATCCACCTTATTTATTTGATGAAAAATGGCAATTTTTTTTTCAATTGAACCCAAAGAATTTGTAGTGTCAGTGTCAAATGTTTTATTTTCGGTTTCGTTTTAATGAAATTTTATTTGCAGCTTTTGTATACAAAGTCCGATTGGGTTTTTGGTGGTTTTGATGGGTTTTTTGGTGTTTTTTTTTTGGTTTTGTTTTTGGTTGGTTTTTTTTTGCTTGTTTGGTTTTTTGTGTGGTTTTTGTTTGTGTTTGTTTTGTTGTTTTTTTTTGTCTCTACACATGAACTAGACTCCACTATTTTGTTAGAAAATGTATTTCAGAACTTACCTGTCTTCACTAGTACTGTTTCCTCCGGGCAAGGAGTTCTGCCCCAGCCGCAGCGAGGTACCGGGAGTTCTAACCGGTCGCAGCCTGTGGTGAGGCTCACATTCAAGAGCGCGTCCCACGACGTTTACACGCTCCCGTCCCGTCTCCCCGGCCGGAGGCTGCAGCTCGCAGGATCGTGCAAGGTCTCCCGGCTGCTCGGGCTACCGCAGCGCCAGCGCTGGTCCGGCTCAGCGCCGAGGCCGGGAGGCAGCAAGAGAGCTTGGACTGCTTTTATTCCAGTTGCATAGAACACTGTCTCATTCATTATTATTTAGCTAAAACGCAACTGTAGTTCATGGGAATACCTCATGTTAAAGACCGGGATCTTTTACTTTCCTTCCGAAACACGGAGGAGATCGGATATTTGAAAACTAGTGTTAGAATTGGTCACCCATCTATCACCGGGCAGCGGTAAAAGAGACTTAACCTAGCAATAAACTCAAATATCAGCCACAGACATTAAGCTACAATCTTCTATAGTTTATAAGAATACTATATGACTGAAATACCGGTCGATATCTGTCGTTATCTGTATTCACGCACCGTGCGGGTATGCGCCATGAATACCTATTGCATGTCGCGAGCATTATATGCGAGTCTGTAATGTATTCAAATATGTAACGTGTTCTGTCAACACCATTTCGCTGTTGTCATTTTATTTCTGCCGCGTGACCTGACATATACTCTACTTTTTGAAATACAACTTCCGAAACTACATAAATATTTGGCTGCTGTCTGAATATAATTATGTAGTTATTTGGTTATATTGTGTTATAAACTAAACTATATTAACAAAATCACATTATACAAGTCTTTCCTCTTTATTATAATTATAACTAGCTGCGCCCAGCGACTCCGTCCACGTGGGCCACCCATGTCGCTTAGGTGTATGAAAAATAGATGTTGACCGATTCTCAACCCTAGCCAATATACACGCAAAATTTCATGAAAATCGGTCCAGTCGTTATGGAGGAGTTTGGCAACGCACCCCGTGACACGAGAATTTTATATAGTAGATTTAAATTATGAAAGAGCCGTGTTGACTTATCTTTAGTAAAAGGTTCATTGTAGGGTATGTTCAGATATTCACTGCTGCGTTATACATTGCCAGTATACTGCCGCCGTATCCTGTGGAAATATATGACGTCATAAATAGTCGCCATTTTTGTTCTGTGAGCATTGGCGCTTTCGAGCTTCTGTGCTCTCAGTACTTTGATCAGGTGTCACAATCAAAAACAGAGCGGATCTTGTTAAAAAAATTAAAAGTTAAATTTAACAATTTAACAGTATCATATTATTTAAATCGCGAGTGAAGACAAATCGTAGGTTTGTAAAGTTGTGGTTTTGTAAAATGAAAAAAGTGAAAATTTAAAATTTTTATGGGGATATCAGTATACCGGACCGCGTTCCGTTTTAAATTGTAACCAGTATACCAAATGAAAACAACTTTACCGAATACAACAATTACGTCACAGCTTACAGTGCTTGCGGTGAATATCGGAACACACAAAATCTGTGTTAAGTGTCTGTCAGTATTGCCACAATGATATCACGACGTTATGCCGGAGACAGACACAGCTTTATTTGAATGATCATGTAGTATGGCCGGGAAATTTGTGTAACGTCACAATGTTTTGTAGAACTTTGTAGACTTCAAGGACAAGTATGTACAAATACTTTGAGCTATGTCTGGCTCCGGCATAAGACTAATGTTATTGGCAGGACGTAATGGCGGGATTAATGGCATATCGCGATACCATCATTGATAGTAGTATGGCGAATTACTATTGGTGGATCTTTTCGTTGCGGAGAACGAAGTGATCTTGCAAGGGTTTATTTTGTCATTTGGAAGGCACGGAACCCCTAAAAATAGTTAGAATGTCGAGCTTATATGCGAAATAATTGATTAATTGACAGCGTATGTATATAATATTTAAGTAAAACGAAAAATATTTTACCGAACAAACCCGGAAGGAATACGTGATACATGTAAACACGTACTTCGCTCCAGACGTGCTGGCAACGCTTTTATTACTCAAATAATATTATGTATATGAAAATTTACGCGTGAAACCTTTGTTATATTTCCAAATGAACGAGCAATGACATACCATCTAATTTAACCGTAAAGTGTCCTCGTGTTTGAAAAATGTTTGTCAATTCAACAATATGAAAAATATTTGTCAATATTTCTCTACTATGAAGTAACAATGTATCCTTACGTATACAATGTGTGCTTTTTTGCGGACTAGCTTTTTAGCAACATTTATTTAACAATTACAGCTTAAAATATTTATTCTGATAATCAAATTAGAAAAAATACTTCCCACTAATAAGTGTGTATGATATTTTCAACCGACTCCAAAAAAGGAGGAGTTTCTTATTTCGACTGTATGTTTTTTGTAAATATGTTACGCGATTTCTCCACCAATTCTCAACCGAGCGATATTTATTACAATAAACTAAAAGTCAATAAAATATATTGGTATATTTATTGCATTTTAGTTCTTTGGTGTTTTTGAAGGCGTTTTTGTCTTCATTTGAAAATTAGCGGACCCGGCAGACGCTGTCCCGCCCGATCAGTAGGTTACTTACTTACTGAATTCTATTATCCTATGACATTATTCCCGTTCCATTTCGTTCCGTTACCGTTCCGTTCCATTCCATTCCGTTCTGTTCATTTGGGATACATGATAACTTCAACCGCAGCATCTGTTTTAAACGAGATTCTGTCAGTGTAATGCCAAACTCCATAAGGTTTCATTCAAAAAAGTTAGATACATTAAAAAATTAATTAAATGTGGTGGTTAAGTATTCTTTAAATTTCTAATTTTTTGCGCGAGTTTTTAATTTTTTCTTTGAAAAAATTTGCGAAATCTGTCCCTCTGTTCACGCGTAATGCCGCGACCAAGGCAAATGATAAGGGGTAATCCATAAATTAATTTACAACCATAGGGGGGGGCCCAGGGCGCGATGCCGGTTGCTCTACGCCGGCATCCTGAGGAGTATGGCCCTCTACGGGGCCCAATCAGAGATAAGCTACACGAGCTGTCAATTTTCACATCAAGGGGGACAATTTTTGTTGTCAAACCTGACGATTTAAAATCATTTGGCCACAATAATTGCTATCCTAAGAATTTCAACAGAAAAAATGCACCTCGTAATGATTTAGTCAAAAAGTATTTTTTTTTAATATTTTGTAGGTAAAATATGACATATGACTATGGCTTCAAATGGTCTTCTGACATATCGATATTTTTGTATTGAACGTAATTTCGCTATAAATTATATTTATATAGGATTTTTTACAATTTGTGCATCCTACTTATTTATAAGATTATATAGGGTAAACATAAGTAAGCGTAAAAGGAAAAGAACTGATCAACAAAAAAAATTGGCCAAATAAAAGTGTTGGGTGCGCTGCTTTATTTATCGCAACAGATGTTTGAACGTATTCCCGACAGTGTTAATATACACCGTTTATTGGATACATTGTACTTTTTCTTGCTGCAGATTGCACGTGAGACTTTATCAATAATTTTTGACACAGTTGTTTGATGAATTCCAACATCAACACTAACACCTTGCTGAAATCCAGGGTCCGCTGAAACATGTTAAATTAGTCTTTTAAGTCTTTTATTATATATTTGGTGTACTTTCTTTTATTTTTCCTTTTTTTCTATTTAAACATACCTAAGCTTCTTAAAAACACTTCCATTTGCTGAATGTGCATGACGGTGTCACAAAAAAAGACTACGGCCTCCCACGTCGTTTCCCTGCGTAGTATCACTGCCCGCAGAGACAGCCTCCAGCGTGGGTTGGCCAGTGTCTTGGCCCGCCCCGCAACGGTGGCAAGCTTTCACAGGTACTCTCCAAAACAACAGTGACCTGTTAGCACTTGTGAGACTCGCCGCTTTCTAAGCATCCAGGCTTCAAAGGTCGGCATTTTTTTGCAACAAAAGATTTATAAATTTATAATGTATTACTATTTGTGAAAAGAAACCTTTAAATGACACAGGAATCTACAAAATAGATGACTCCTGGGAAAGGGAAATTAAAATTATTCTTCACAGGTCGCATAACTTGGTCTAACTTGTAAATTACATCAGCTCACTAAATAGTATTAAGCCTATGGTTTTAACTGTAAAAACTCTTACATGTGACTTTTTTTTTTTAGGTAAGTAAACTAAGTAAAAAGTGTGGCTGATCACAGAGACAGAGAATGAGAAACGAGCAGCACATGGCCCTGCACCAAAAGCATGTCCAGCCTCTCTCTGAGACAATGTCTGCTTCACATTACTCATTGTGCAACATGTTTCTGGCCCAAAGACAAACTAATGCATGCACTTATCGCCGGATTATAATGACAGGATGCACCCGCGCTATCTAAAGTAGGCCGCAGATAAATGTACTTTAGATAAAAGCAGGATACATTACAGAAATATGTATTTATTTACACAATAGGGGTCAAGGGAGCTTCTTGACAGCCTGGTGGTAAGGCTGTTCTTCAGTCAGCTGGACCTGGCACGGATCCCAAAGATTCAGCTCCATTAACAAGCTTTAAACTGCATCACTGAATGAACACAAACATCAGTGTTAATTTTGTCAACATATTTGATTTTAGTTTTTGTCTTTTGACGAAACTGTAATTGAGTTTTGTTCAAGATTTTCTCAGAGCAAAGAACATTCCAAGAAATCTGACAGAGGCGATTAAATCTATTTATCAAGAGCCCAAAGGAATAATCAGGCTAAACGGGCTGGAATCAAAGTGTTTTAATATTGCAAAGGGGGTCAAACAAGGAGATAGCCTAAGCCCTTTGTTATTCCTGTTCAAGTGTGTTCCTGTTTGTTATTCAAGTTGAAGTGGCATCAATTTGTAAGGGAAGAACAAACAGAATATTCCTGTGTACTGCACTAGAGACAACTGTTATTCAAGAACATGATTTGGCCGGGATCACGCTCAACCTTCAGGTTTAACCCCCAATTAAGGGTTATCCACTTCATTTGATGCTTAAAGATTTTTAAGTTGATACTTAATGCATAAATTACTATGCGACTCCATGATGGAGATGACTATAGATAAATTATTTAATCTTTTAAGTACCATAGATAAACCCTGTGAAATTTGAATTCATCCTAGCCGTTTAACTTGGTTGTGATTACAAATATTAATGTTTGTGCTCAAATTTCGTAATATTCAACGAACTATTTCTCTTTTACACCGGATAGATCGCTACATTTGGGAATAGACTACGTTCTACTGAACGTGTCTAAATCGGCGTTGCTAACTCCAACACTTAAAAATCTTAACTACTCCTTTGTCTTTGGAGATTCTAGCAATGCACCAAATCTTTTTCTCTCTTTCAAAGTTTTCTCGCATCTGCTTGTCTCCTGGTCGTGCAGATGTCTATGGGCGTCAGTAGGCACTTAGCTGTCTGCTGCCTGCTCGTTTACTCCTTGTAACATAAAAAATATATATATATTATGCAATAATTATGTATCTTTTACCATATTTGAAATGTTATACTCGTAAATCATTAATAATTTTCAACTTAAAAGTATAAAAAAACTAAAAACTTAACGTTAATATAAAATGTAAGACTATCAGAAAGTCAAATTGTTCCGTTCTGAGCTTAACAAACAGACTCAAAGCGAGAGCTTCTTATTACAACTACACAAATATATCGCGGTTTTAATACAGAAGTTAATATCTTTCCGTGAATATGAAACTGTGAGAATTTATAAAGCGCGTAGTTAAACGCAGTACGTTTAATGTTGTACCAAGTTTGTATGTACAATTTTTCTTTCTCTACGCCGCTCTTGGAAATTAGTTGTTTCAATTCACTCATATAAGATGATACCTTGGTAGTTTAGTAGTATAAGGACTAACTGATATGTTCTAAGTCCCGATTCCCCTTGAGTATCCTCATTTGCACCCTTAGCAAAAGCATTTTAAAACAGTTAATCGGGGTAACGATTATACTAGGTACTACTAGGTGTTTTTTTAACTTTAAATTTGCGAGAGCCCTAGAACTTTCTTAATTTGGCCCTATCAAAATCCGTTCTTAGCAGATGTTTACTAACTACAAGCTACCTCTTTGCCAAATTTCATCTCTGTGTTGTTTTGCGTCCCGCGGTTTTCAAGATTTCGTGATTGGTATTAAAGATACATGTTACTAAGGTGACAAACAAATGCACGGCTAGCCTAATGTCAACTAATTACTGTAGCCAATAGCCGCTTGAATATTTCATGATTGGTTGCGTAATAGAGACCAATTTTGAATTCGGATTATTTGAAAATTGTATTATATCATCCACAATTTTTTTTTATTAGGCTGTAATGTACCACTACCGGGCAAAGGCCTCTCCTCTCTTAGACTACTCTCTCCTATGTAGAGTTAACCCAATACACTCCTTTTCAGCAAAGGCGTGTTAATCGTCGCGCCACCTCATCCTCGGCGCAACTGGTCTTCGGCAGCCATTGATGAGAGTCCATAAAGTCGCTATATTGGCCAACCTTTGCGGGTCTTTTCGTTTCACGTGAATTCATCCGCTATAGAAAATGAAAAATTCTCGGATCTCCGTTTATAATCAGTGGAGTAGTTAAGGTTTGAAATATATACTAAATGCTAGAGAGAACTTCAGTATATTTAGAATTCACAGAGAAATATATATCAAGACCACCCACTATAAAAATTCCCACCCACTATATAAAGAAATCCCTTGAATTCCCATGAGGTAATTCGCGTCTTACGTGATAAGCGTAATCACGTAGATTTTCCTTGTCTTGTCTCGTCTGTCCGTGAGTTTGTTTGTATAACCTCACACGACGCTTCTAACGGTAAATGTTGTATAAACATTTGGTTTAAGATTGCTGACGACCTCCGTGGCATACCAGTTAGAAAGCTCGTTCTGAAAGTGGTGAGTCAAGGAATCAATTCTGTAAAGAAAAATTAAGTTTGGAAACATAATGTATAATTAGAGGACGTGACTGTGGGGCGAGTTAGGACGTTCTGACGTCATCCCCGAAATCCCCAGGCTCTCATGAGTAATATCACCCATCGAGACCCACTGTTTTACGTGCCTTCCGAAACACGGAAGAGGTCCGAGGTGTTGACCAGTGTTAGAATGGATCACCCATCATCACCCCGTCGCGGTAACAACTGCTTAACCTGGCGATCCACTCAAATGCCGGCTACTGATTACGCTACGACCTTCTCAAGCTACGACAAAAATGCTTGGAAAATTTTAAGGTATTAGACAATAAGGCCATTATGTATGTAGGTCGGCGTGACTATAGCCCTAAAAGGTCCTGCATCAAGACCAAATTTAAGTGAAATAAAATCTTTTTTTTTGACACACGTACGTCTGTCCCTAAGGTAGACAACTTAATGCCTGTGTTATAGGTAACAGACGCTTGTTATACAAAATTTTTTTAAGGAATATATAATTACATAAATATAGATAATACACCCAGGCTCGAGGCAGGAATCGAACCCACGACCCCGGAGCGGAAGGCAGGGTCTCTGCCCACTGCGCCAGCGGGCCAGTCACAAGTAATTTTACAATATAATAAAAATTAAATGTTATTAAAAATTTAAATAAAATTCGAACCGAGTTAGGCGGAAGTGAACCTAGAGGATAAGCGATTTTATCTTAAGTTGGCTATACTCATAATAAGGAATATAAAATATTTACCTTCCGAAATTTTTCACAGTCATTTGTTATTTTGGTAGAAAATCGTTGGGAAAAATTACTTAAGAAAAAAACTATCTGTGATTAACAAAACTATCAAAGGAAATTACGGAAATACACACTCACGCCTCATTTGAAAATAAGTAAAAGTAGAATCGCAGAATACAAATAAATAGCCCAAAAAATCTCATACAACCACCTCGTTTTTGTTAGTACACATTGTATATTTGAAATCAATTGAGTGTGTAAAACCGACTTTCGCTCACTTCCATTACGCTTCGGTTAATTTCAACAACGTTCTACTGGTAGAGGAGCAGTGTACATTAAACAAAAATAAACCATCTTTCTAGAGTATTTTATAGCTGCTAGAGATAGCTGCTGGCTGGTCGAAATTTGCTCCTAAATCAGTTTATTTTCAACATATCAATACTTTGTTGACTTCTGTTCATAATAATGAATAAATTTTATTCTAGAGCTTTAGTAAGGAGGTCACCGCCGCCATCCTCAGGGAGACCAACGTCCTCGAGCTCCAGAGGCACCTATTAACCACCTCCTACGAGAATCAGGTATGCTTCTTCCTTGCCTTCTTATATCTAGTATGTTCGCTGTAATTCGAGTCCTGGGAGTTGAAGGGTTGTTATGCGACATGGTGTGTAGTGTACTAGCCATAATCAACTGCGCTATATTTGGATCATTTTCTATATTTAGAGTTTATTTATCTTTTATCTTCTATTTGTACAACGGTGATTTATTTATTTGCTGGTGGTGTGAATTATCTTTACAAGCGAAATATTTCTTGTAGAGAAATTATGAAGTGATAAAAGGAGTCCTTCAAATTATTTAACACAGGCGATATTTTTTCAGAAGCAAGACAAAATTTACTTGTACCAAGTTTTTTTATCTACGCATTACAAACTTATGGTATCATTGAACAGACTCATAGAAAACGATTAGTTCTTTGCAGACGGCGTGGGGACGGGCCCGCGACGAGACGACCACCATTCCACATTAACCAGGTAGAGACTTTAATTAATTAAGCCGTTATAATTGCTATCATATTACTCTTAAATTTTAAAATATTCCAATGAACATGTTATCAATTACGTTAAACGACAACAAACAATACGTTGAACAAGAAATTAAACAATGTTCTCATGGAAGGAATATATTCCGCGTCTTCGTTTTCGTGAGCCATGTGCTAGGAACTCATAATGTATTTAGGGTTTTGATTTAATTAATTCAGGTATACTTATACATATACGTAAATGGAACCGTCGGAACATTCGCCGAGACATTTAGAGAAACGGACATAAACAGTAGCAGATCAGGATTGCTACGAATGCCCAATCGGGCTAGCCGGCAGTTAATGCAGCTGCAGTAAACCAGGCCTCGGTGAAAGCACTTAGGGGCCTGTGTCAGTCCTTGGATAACCATAGCCGCCGCATGTCTCAAGCCTCGCGGCATTTCCCATGACGAGTGTGAGTGGATCAAGCGAAATGTGACATTTCCGACCACTGAGCACTGATAGGAATCGCAATTGAAGGACAAATGATTAGAAGATGAGCCTGAGCCTGACATCGATTTATGAGACCCTGTCATAGCCTTGAAGAAGACTTTCAAGCTCCAGTATGCTTTGCTCCACAGTACTTGCTGACTGCTGGGTCGATAAACGGAAATTGTAAAAGTAGATAAAGTTTACGAAATAATAATAAGATCTGAAATTGTTTATACACCTCTACTTATAGGATGATTTTATTGTAGTGGCAGATAACTAGGAGGCTGTATCAGTACATTCGCCTGACGACAATAGTGTTTTACGGTAGACAATTATAAGTGGGAGGGCGCTTATCTGAAAATGTCTATACTCTTGACGTAAAGGTTGTTCTAATTATAGTGCTATAAATATACTTATACCATAATAATAAGAAGAAGCACTACAAGTATTTTGTACGAAAAATGAAGCATGTGAATACAAATCGTTTAGTTATGTATAATATTACATGTAGATAAAGTTGCCATGACAACGAAAAACATTATTTAGGCTGACTTAGATTGTAGCGTTTTATAAATACTTCCTGTACAAACACGTCTAGTTTATCTAACGCAAATATATTTTTTTCAAAACTTATGAATATATTTTAAAAAAGGTATATTTTTTGGGAGGTTCTCGGGGGAAAATTCTACATAGGTTTGGGTAGTTTTGTCGGATAATGGAAATTATAGCTCAGATGCTTGAGGTGCATTTGTAATTTTATTATTATTATTATCATTATTTATTATTATAATGGTTCAAGTATAATTAATTACTTCTGATTAATTCTTTGCTTATTTTTTGTTTAAAAATTGCACACTGTGTGATCTATTCGAGCCTACATAATTAGATTAGGACAGCGGCTATCAAAGCTTGTCCTAGGGCTATGTAAGCAATCGGGGCGGCATTAGAGGGAGTAAAGGTTAAGTACCGACCTTGGTCATGGCAGGAATTGAGGAAGTAAATAAGTAAACGTCATTTCAACATGTTTGTAGCATATAAAGGTTTCGAGGGAGGAGTGTAGCTCAATAGGTAAAATACAGTGCTACTTATACGTCCCGCAGTTCGTTATATACAAAAATAAAATGACAGAAAGCATATACATTACATACATTTTTTCCTTATACATACATAGGGCGGTGTGAAGACTCATAATAAATCCTCCAGGAGCAGACATACGACAGGCGTTTGGACACAGAGCGGTATGTTCAGTATGTGCCACACCATTAATGTGTTTTTCTACCTCAAAGCCCGTGACACTTACAGCAGTCAGAATTCATGGAAACGCCCTGCAGCTTTGACTGATATCTCCCTACAAGTACTTGAAATTCTCGGCTTTTATCTTTTATAACATAAATGTATTGTAGATATAAACCTTCTTGAATATCTCTGTTTATTGGTGAAAACCGCATTAAAATCGTTCGAGTAGTTTGAAAGATCTGCGCGTACAACGTTGGGAAGCGACTTCAATTTGCGTAAATGGTTAAAGTTTCGCAAAAATCATGTATGACGTAATTGTTCCCCTTTAAAAGTTCTAAATAAAAGTCTGCGACGGCATATGTCTATCCTTTAAGGTTGGCACCCTACAACTTCTTTTATGCTAACCAAATTTGTTCTAAAATAATGCATTATTTGCGAAGGTGTTTTTACAAACATGATATTGATCCTTATCCAAAGCCAATTTTTTAAGCCCCTAAGTGGTACAAGCGGACGAAGTGGCGGGGTACAGCTAGTAATTTCATAAATATCAATAATTTCTAAAGTTTGGTGATGCATTTGGTAATAAATACGAGAGAAAATCGGTGCGAAACACAATTGAATATTTGGTAAGAGGTAATTTATAGTTAGTAGTGCCAGATTTCAATAGTGCTACATTAATGACGGCTATGTGCTTTCACAAGTTTAATATTACGCTGCCGAATCTAGTAATGCTAGTATGCAGTAAAACAATTTAAAAAAAATTGAGATATAAGTTGTAAATATATCCGTTATGTAGGAGCCATACATAGCTTCATTTCAATGATCATGTAGTCTGGCCGGGGACTGTCTAACTGCGCAAAGTTTTGTAGTACTTTGTAGTCTTCAAGGACAAAATTGTACAAACGCTTTGAGCTATGTCTGGCTCCGGTATTATAAAGATATACGTTTAAATCTATGCAATCATATATAATTATTATTCTTCAATTGTAGAGGCATTCTCTGAAATGTCAAAGGTATATAAGGCATTATAAGAAGTTTTCCTTGTATTAAAACATGCGTTTATTATTTAAATGTTTTTGAAATTATTATAAAAATATGAATACTGGAGTTCTTGTGAAGAAATTTTTTAAATTGCAGTGGCAGTGGTACCTTTACAGGGTCATCTGGATTTTTACTGCATAATTGTTTACGAGGTCAAGAAATTAAAAAGAAGAAAAAAATCCAAATTGCGTGATGTAAACATTTCGATGATTCGCTCGCTAAAAACATTGCAAAAGCATTTTCTAAGAGAAAAACCTAATATAGTTTTGTTTATAACTTTCGTACTTCTTTTGATGCTGTATGTTATTATGCGTGTTTACGAGCTAATTTGCATGTTGAGGTGAATACTTTGGAAGGGCGTGCATTTTTTAGACTGTATTAGAATCTTTAAGGTTTTATACTCACTGACTCCACACGCTTGGGCACAAAGGAGACGTCCAGGATTATCATACGTTTCACTGTTAGAGCCACATACTGGATTGTACTCGGGAGTTACTGGACAGCTTTGAATGCACGCTCTTATAGCTGCATCGTCACTGAAAATATGAAACATTAATAAAAGTTTTGGTAGAGTAGCCCATAACAAATAGGTATGGGCATCACGTCTGTGGGGCCATTCAAGTATTACGTAACGCGATTTGGAGGGGGGGAGGGGGTGTCTTGTATACTAAGCAAGGCATAATACGACAACATAAAAAATGTGATTTTATTTTTCCTAAAACGTATGTGTACGCATGTATTGCCTGTAAGAAATCTCTTGTTGTTGTTATTATTACCGTGACTGCAACTAAATGAATAACAAAGGTATTAAAGCGACTTTTCGGTACTTGTTACGACGCACGTTTCGCCGCGTTACATGGGGGGGTCAAAAATTGTTAAAAATTGCGTTACGTAATACTTGAAGGGCAAAAAAATATCGCAAAAAAACATTATATTGGCTATTAAGGTAAGTCCTGTTTGAAATCTCGATTGTTCAATGACAGAAATACGCTACGGACTAAGAAGATGCCCAGATTTCTTGTGAGTAGGCAACCTCTACTCAGGCGCGGATAAACCGTGATGGGTGCGATGGGCATGCCCACCACCACTCTATTACACTTATGACGTCACATCTTCAATGTTTATTGAGACCGAGAGCCTGATTATATTAAGTATCTCTAATACTTTACTTAAATAAAGAATTTATCGAAATCATTCATTTTATATCCTTTGTAGGAGTAATGCAATATTTCGTGGCCTAATCAGTAGTCGGCATTTGAGTCGACCGCTAGGTTAAGTAGCTCTTGCTGGTACCGGGTGATAGATGAGTGACCCATTGTAGACCTTAATATTTGATATCCTTCCTTCGTGTTTAGGAAGGGACGTAGAACAGTGGGACCCGATTAATGTTACTTTGTAATATTAGTCGTATGGTTGTAGAAATCGTGGGAGTTTCCGGGAATGACGTCAGAAGGCAATCGGTCATCTTAACTTGCCCCACAGCCACATCCTCTACAATCTAAGGTATTTAACCGGGATGACACTAGGAAGCAGAACGTATATATATATATATATATATAAATATACAGATGGCAATCGGTCATCTTAACTAGCGCCACAGCCAGATCCAAGCGGACCCTGGTACTACTTAACTGAGATAAAACTAATTAGAAGAAGTAGGAATGCATAGTGCATTGTGTGTGCATAGTGCATTCCATGATAAGCTATTGCATACGCGGACTCGCATTTTGGCCGAAAATTGACACAAAAATTGAGTGGCTGTATCTACCACCTATTATGAAAGATCCGTGATAGCCTACTCATCGAGGAAGGCTATATCATAACGCTAAAATTGAATCTAATTATTTTTTAACCTAGTTCAAACCTAGCAGGGCGCGTTTACTGCGATCCTTAATACCGAATATAAAACTCTTTACAGCCGGTTCTTAAAAATTAGAAAAACAACAATACATTTTTTATTCGACCTGCAACCTTATTTAAAAGAAAAGAAAATTAATGATAACTAAAAAGCTATCAAACATTAGAGTTTTTATATCAAGGATATTCTATGTATTTATCTCTCTTATTAATATTTTTTTAACATTAGTTTCATTAAATCTCTAGTACATAGGTATATATTAACGTACATACTTATACTAGCGGCCCGTCGTGGTTTCATTCGCGTTTATGGTTACTGCGTCAATCCCGTGAGTCGTATTGTGATGTAATATAACCTATAACTTTTGATAATAAATGGGCTAACCAACTCACGAAACGTGGTCTCTGACTATGGGCCGCATAAAGAGGCTCAAAGTCGCTCAACGAGCCATGGAGAGGGCTATGCTCGGAATATGTCTTGTCCTGCCTCTTTGTGTTTGTTTACCTGTCCAACAAGAGTCCCAAACACTGCCCCCCCCGGCCCCGGGCACAAAGGAGAAGCACCCGAAAACACCTCATTCCCTCACTGTCCAGGTCCAATACAAACTAATAAGGTTATAATAAGACAGACCAGTGCCATGTCTTTCTTTCTTAAAATACTTGTGTTGGATGAATAGAAACATGCTCAATCCAATGAATGGGTTATTTGTGTGTGTATAAATTGCCAAGAGCAGATGGTCCGTGTAGAGATCAAAGTAAATTCTCAAATAACAAGAAAACAAATGGCGTGCCAATAAATAGCTTCTTTTTTCTTAGTATTACTTTAAACTCCATCGGAACCAACTTCACCAGAAAATGTTTTTTTCTATGTCAGAATAATTTGTATTCTCTATATATTTTGTATTAATATCTAAGTACTAACATTGCTAGCGTATAGAAGGCGTTTTGCTTTTAGAGTATTTTAACAAGTGCTAAGATGAAATGTGGCCAAAATAACGTCAAAATCAACATAAATAGTCTTTATTCAAGCAGTTTTTATTAAATTGAGCAGACAAGATGTACATATTTTTGTCAGAATATGCTTTAAAATAAGGTTTGTTTTTTAAACCAATGTACTTGCTTTTTTAGAGTCATTACAACAGCAGTTTTTAAAAAATGTTGTCCAATGATATAATTTTGCTTTTGTGATAAATAATTGTTATTGTGCACTGATGTTCTATGCGAAATGTTATGTTCTTGTATGTTTTCTCTCTGAAAAGATGTGTAATCTTAATACCGCATATATTTTTTGTTTATTTTAGTTTCTGAGCTGCCACTAAAAGTAGTTGTATACTACAAAAGTTGAGTAATTTCATATTTAGATTTAGCTTCTAACAGCTACACAAATGTGCATACTAATTTAAATTTCTAATACGAAATATTTGTAATGAAAGGAAAGGTAAAACAAAATGGAACTATGTTATTTAACACTTCAATATCCAACAGTAACAAAAATTGTAATTTATAATTCAGATGACAAAAAATCAATTGATATTTATTATTTCCCTTTTGGTAGCGGTAGTATACACCCAATTGACATATTGGAACATAAACAAATGATGGATAAATACGGTGATTATAAAGTACTTACACATGAAATTGGAAGCAATTCACTTTACAAAACTTGAAAGGATTGGAATCGAATTGGAGTTAAATAATGAAATGGCAAGTAAGTGAATAAAAGCAAGTTTTGGATAGAATAGTAAATTTATGTTCATTTCTAACATTCACACATTTAGAATAGTAGTAAGATAACGCACGTGAGTATAAGTTCATCATTATGATATCTAACATATATGTGAAATAATACTATTAATTACCCGTTAAACTATAATTCTTTTAATTTAAGAATATGTAGCAAATGATACTTTCCCCCTGACACTCTTGGAGGTCAAAACACCAGTAGTACCAAAGTTATAAGGATCACAAACCTCACAAAATGTATAATTTGTTTCATATTGGATTTTTTTTTAGTTGTCTATAATCACATTATTGGTGCTGATCAATAGGAACATATTGCCAAACATGAAAGCCATTCCCTTGAAAGCTTTGTCCATGCACACTGTAGCTTTCAGGCTCATCCTTGCCGGAACATACATTTACTTATTATGTTGAAGTGCGCGCTTGGTTCACACATGGAAGGCGTGTAGTTCTCGAGGACCCGGATATGTGTTGCCACAGACTGCCTAATATGACAACTTACCACAGCGTATATATACTTTATGACCATAAACAAAACCTTAAAACTTGTATTTTATATAAAGAAACTATCTTATCAACGATTTAGAACAACTTCCATTAAATATATGAGATTTTTACTTAAAAATTAATGTCGGGATGACAAAAAATACCTTCAACAGCTGTAATAAGAACTCATAGTAATGAAAATTTCTATTGTTATGAGTTTATGTAAAGAAACTAAAGAAATAAAAAAGCGTTACTTGATAAGTTTAATAATAAAAATATATAACTATAACATATACACGAATTTCAAATTTAAATAAAACAATGATTTGATTTATTAAATATATTAAATTATCAATCGCATATATAAGAATTTTAAATGTTATTTATTTTTACATTCTCTTGCCTTTTCCTTTTCTCTAGAATTCTTTATTAAACATTATATTTCAATAGAAATATAAACTGGTTATAGGTTCTGGACCTAACTCCTAAGGACTTAAACTGTAACTGTAAGTACGTAGGTTTTAACTAAAAAAAAAAAAAGTTCTGTATTCCCATCTGTCACAGTGACATTTCTTTTAAGTCGAACTATCTCCCTGTGGCATTATACGCGTAAGTTAATATTTAAATCTTGACTTATTTAATTAATCAATTGAAATTTCTGCTAACATTTATTAAAGATGGAATGCCGGAGATACTTACTATCAAAAGAGTAGTGTATTTTATTTGGTTTTTAATGCAGATATACTTTATTTACATGCGATATTGTTCTTAACCTCTTATACCGTGCATGTTTATTTTTCAGGTTTAGTCGTTACTCTAATAAACGCAACGATGTCGGGAGGCTTAGACATACTAGCTCTTAACGAGGAAGATGTTACTAAAATGTTGGCGGCAACAACCCATCTTGGGTCGGAAAATGTTAACTTCCAGGTGAGTAAGGATTACAAAAATGTGTTTACTGATTTATTTTTTATATGATGAGAAGAGAATCCGTTCCATATTAATATACTGAAAATAATGAAGATCAATTCTCCCAACTGAAATTGTAATTTTAACTTCAACTTGTATTCTTTTCGGTTAACCAACTAAAACCAAATTTTCGGCTTCACTCAGATGGAGACTTACGTTTACAAGCGCCGTGCTGATGGTACCCACGTAATCAACCTGCGCCGCACATGGGAAAAGCTTGTCTTGGCGGCACGTGCTGTAGTGGCTATTGAAAACCCTGCAGATATATTCGTCATTTCATCGCGTCCTTTTGGTCAGCGTGCCGTACTTAAGTTCGCGGCTCATACTGGGGCTACCCCGATTGCTGGTCGTTTTACACCTGGTGCATTCACTAACCAGGTAATTGCGTGCTGCGTGCATTTTATTTATTTAAAAAAAAGTTGTATAAGCTATGTAAGTTTTATGAATTGAACTCGAAAACTCAAAATATAAATTAATACCATGGTTATTTGTTTATTATTCGAGTTTGTCATAAATACAATTGATGCTCTATGCATTACACACTATGGATCCGGTACCTGCATGGTGAATCTGTTGAAATATTAAGAAATTTGTCTCAGTGACCGGATTTAGATATATTACTACTTATAAATTGACTACTTTTAAAAATTTTTGTCCAATAATTCTTAACTTGTTATCTTTGGGTTTGTTCTCACCTACCCTTTGTGCTATTACGAATTATTTTTAGTAGAAACTTTGTGATTGATATTTTTGAGGTGTCCTAATTGTTTAAGTGTATTCATAATTGTGTGTTTTCCGATTACGTAAAATTAAAAAAATATAGTCAATAATTTAAGCTTAATGATGACAAAACTAACTAAGGAACCACTGATGCATTTTTATGCAACTGTGATTATAAACTACTCTGATTATTATAGAAGCTATAAGTTAAACATTTGCCCCTTGCCAAAGTATTCCTTACCATATGTTCACAAATATTACAGATTCAAGCTGCATTTAGGGAGCCTCGTCTCCTGATTGTGTTGGATCCTGCTCAAGATCATCAGCCCATTACTGAAGCTTCATATGTCAACATTCCTGTTATTGCTTTCTGCAATACTGACTCTCCACTTCGATTTGTTGATATCGCTATTCCATGCAACACCAAGGTACACATTTCTTAAATTGTTCAAATTGTGTGTATAATATGTGTAGTATTATTTGATATACACACGGGTGCAATGAAATCGCACACAAGAACATTATAACATTTTTTTTTAAATACATATATTTTTTTAATATGGTATTAAAGGTCATTTCAATGTCTATCCCTGGGAATGAACTTAAATCTCATATTAAAAAAAATATATTTTTTAAATGAAAAAAATAAAACCTTTTTACAGAAAAATGCTCTTATGTGCAATTTCATTGCTTCCTAATGTATATCAGTAGATATTTATTTTATTTTATATATTTTATGGAAACAAACAGTGTAATTACAATTATACATTTACAAAGATAATAAAACTACTTAAACTAAAAACAGTATTTCCAAATAATAATAGGAAGTAGACATGTACAATTGATTAACAATTTAGTTGTTTAAATGAGATGAGCTGATAAAAAAGTATACAAAATTAATAATAACATAAAAGTAACTTGACTTAATAATAACATTAAGTTTCCTTTAAGATGTTCTTAATTTTATTCTTATAACTAATAAGAGAAAGATGAAATATATCTAAGTCCGAGAATTATTTTGAGTACAACATCTGTTTGCTGCATAATTAGTTCTAGACATTTTGCTTTATGGTTACTTGATCAGCGGTATAACCTTTATAGTTAAATAAAATTTGTAAATATTCATTTAAAAACAATTATTATTTAACAAACAAAATATGTTATAATCTTTTGTGATTTTGCTCCTGATGTAATTTGGAAAATGTTCTTGAACAAACTTTTATTGGCTCAAGAAATATGTAAGTCTATCACAGGTAAACTAACCCCATTAATAATAATAGGAAGGAATCACAAGTCTGATATATCTTTTTTTTATAAATTGCATTAATTTTTTATCAATGCATTAATTTTTATACATCATATGCTCTAACCTCTTTTCATCATTCAGTGAAACTTGTTTAAGAGAGACATCAAGGGACCTGCTATTTTGTTTCACTTAAAGACTGCTACATATAAAATAATACTAGTTATCACAGTTATAGCACTCACTGCAGGTATTACGAACAAAAAACAGGATCACTAGAAAAAAGTAACGACTTATTTTTTTTTTTGGAAAATAAAGGCTGAATAATGCTTTAGCTCCTGCAGAAAAGTTAAATGGCTTATCGAAGGTGTATTAAATAGTATTTACAACTTTCAATTATGGTTTAATGCTATTTTATATTAATTATTATTGGTAGTTTACGATTATTTTAATTATTATTTTATCAGTAGATTTCATGGCTTTAGAATGCATAGGTTTTGGATAGTATATGCAATTTGTGGTTTTAAATTAACAAGTTTTCGTCTTGCATATTTTTTTCTATTGTAAATAACAAATCCATCATAAATAAATAATATAGTTTCAATTATTAACTTATGTTACGTTTTGTTTGTACTAATGATATGTAAGTAGATAATGTAATATATCGTAAGGATATTATATATATTATGTAAGAAGTAAGGGAGCAGCTGCCCACGTACGCAATGTACCTGTAGCGCAAGTAGCTCCCGATTATCGCCTGCAGGTAGGGAGGCACACTGTGATACACCAGCGCCTCCCTGATGGCGACCCAGGGTAAAACGTTGAAGGCGTTGACAATATCCAGGCTAATCGCCAACGCCACGCACCCCTGAGCCACCGCCTGCTCCGTCAGGGACCGGACGCACATGATCGCGTCAACGATCGAACGATGCTGACGGAAGCTGCATTACACGAATAATAACTGCTTCTGTTTTTTGTCTACAATGTTCACTATGTCAGCAATTTTGGATTTCTTCTTATGACGAATGGAAAACAAAGTCTACAAAAGCATATACGAAACTGCAAATGATCTTGAACAAGCGCTGTCGTGCAAGATTTCCAAATCAGATTATGGGCAAATGAAGCAAGTAAAGCAACAAATTTATTCTCATATATAAATAATTCTATTTTTAACTTCTTTTACAATGTTTTTGATGACGTGACGTGAAAATTCTTAAGCCCGTCACACACTTATCTATAATATATATTAATATATTTATAGCTTGGCATATTACTATACATTTTCTATACCAATTTTTGAGTGACCACACACTCAGCTATAATATATATTTCTAATTTCTATGACGTCACCTTAGGTGGCGATTTTATAAGCCAACTAGCTGACCCGGCGAACTTTGTTCCGCAATAAGGCAATCTTAGGCAGGTACCGTAGAAAGTATGTTGTAAAGGGTGTAGGTGTTTAGGTGGCTCAGGGCATTTGCAGAAAGAGAATCGATTGAAGACGAATCTCGCAGCGGAAGGTTTTCGGTTTCAAGAATCGACGTAAATATCGACAGAGTTCGGGACCTTGTGTGTTAAGATAATCGAATCGACAGTCAGTATTATCGGGACAAAGTTGAATTTAAATCACAAAACTGTTTATCAGCTTTGATGACTGGTTACTTTTTTTTTTACACTATTTAATTTATCATTAGTATTGGTAAAGCATTAAACTAATATTTTTGTCTTTAATCAGCAAATACAGGGAGTTTCAGAAGTGCACGGCACTATTTTAGATATGTGTTCACTAGCACACAATAAAAAAAACGTTCATATGAACAAATATCCCAAACTCATTTATTAAAATATATTTCAAAGGTTAATTTATTATTTATTTACTAAATTCACGGAGATACAACACAAAGTTGATTCGACCAAAAATTCCCAAAATAGAGGAGTAGTAGCGTTGTCAGAGAAACATTCCAATTTTACCTAAATAGTTCTTGAATTAATTAAAATATAGATTAGGAATAAACACTAAATTTAAAAATGCTCCAACACATTTACAATTATGAAACACGAGTTATGCGAACAAATTGTTAAATTCAGTCTAGTAATTCGGAACGTAGCTCGTGACATTTTAAAAATCTGTAAAATTTCAGGTAAACATACCGAAATTTATATTTTGAAGAGAAAAGATTTGCCTTGGCCGGGATTCAAACCCGGGTCCTCCGCATTTCTAGCGCCGTTTAAGCTACCAAGAGCTTGCCTCTCGATCAAGGCAACTCTATTCTCTTCAGTGATCCTATGTTCCCCAGACATCGCATTTTTGTGATGCATATTTGGAAGAATGCCACTGCAAGCATTTCTTAAATGCGATTTACAAAATATTTTTAAATCTACCACTGATTCGAAAAAAATTTACAACCAAGAAAAGCTACTTATCTTAAAATAATTTTCTTGCAATAAATTAGTTTGATACTTCGTCATAGTTAGTATTACGTCGTCCCTGGCCCTTAAATTAGACCCAGGTAGAGTGTCTATCATAGAAAAAAATTTAATTCTTTTATTAATATTTGAAAAATTTAAGAATAATAAAGACTAAAATATTAATTTTAGTCGTGAATAGAGCTAATTAAAAATAGTTATATTCTTAAAAAGAAAACGTATTTGACTTCAATTAGCGTTTCATTAAAAAGTTCCACCTATTCTAATTTTAGATCTAATTGTGAAAAAAGTTATACCAGGCTGAATTTATTATTGCGCTGAATATAATTAACTTATCAGTACAAATGACAAGTTATAACGCGTTGACACGCACCGCGTTGGTTACGAAACCAATTTAAAACTCGCGTGCCTTTATAAAGAAATAATATACTTTTCCTAAATACAATCGAAATAAAATTTATCGAATCAATTACTTTCATAATATACCGCGTGAGAACTAGTGAATAAAAACCTATCTCAAACATTTTTAACTGTCAATGTAAAAACATAAAGCTCGTAAGGTATCCAAGGTGAGGAATCTGCTCACTAAATATATACATACAAGTAAGAGTGAAGAACTTTACCTTAAGTGCAAAAAATTAGCCCTCGATCCACATACATACGACTGTTTTACCTCAACAAAAGAAGGAACGGATTTTCCGGGCATTTGAACGAAGGCAATTTTCTGTCGTGGGGTAAAAAGCCTTGTTCCTTTTGTGTGACGCATTCCATACATTCGATGATAGTATATTTGATGGCATGAATAATTCAGATAGTGTTCCAAACATAGAATGGATGGAGAAATCCGACACGCAGTATCTACACTCTCTCATATACATCTCTTACATACTAGAAATCGCCGGCTAGTCGAAATTCTACCAGAAATCAGATATGCTTATCATATGCTTATTTAAAGCAATGTACAAAGCAATGTACAATGTGTTTATTCTTATGTCGGAGCCAGACATAGCTTCATTTCAATGAGGCCGGGGGTTTGTGCAGCTGCGCAAAGTTTTGTAGTACTTTGTAGACTGTAAGGACAAAAATGTACAAATACTTTTAGCTGTGTCTGGCTCGGGCATTAGAACAAGGACATTTGACTATTTAATCACATTAAATTTCATAATTAACAAAACACATTGTTATTTTGTGACATTTGTCATGACTGCGCTTCGAAATCCTATAATAAATTATATACATGTGTGAGTTGACATTTGTGTGCATATTTTATAAAAATAATAGCATTTGCACACCCTCCTCCATATAAACTGTGATTGTGCCAAATTTCATACTTCTCCGTCCGCACTATTTTTGCAAAATGGTACCGAAAGTTTTCGCTTCGCGTATTAATATTTAGATATACGAATGCGGCGTTTCA
>JANCMC010038415.1:4096237-4106392 GCA_024363005.1 Charaxes varanes
ATTATTAAGTTAGATTTTTTTATATAACATATATGTATATCTGCCTGTCACTATTTTGACTAAGCATATAAGCGTTTGTGCATTATCACGTTTATTCCAAATAAATAATTTGAACTTGAATTTGAGAAACGATTTTTCCGGGCATACTTACTTATGCTGCCTTTTTCCTTTGCAACTTTTATGTGTCACAGATCATAAAGAGGCACCTTTGATGGCATGAATAATTCAAAGAGTCTATCCAACGCATGTATAGAGAAATCTGACACGTAGTCTGTATCTGACACTCTCTTGTGTTTAGTGAAGCGTGTGATCTAATTAGCTGTAGTGATTGGGTTCAGTGATAAAGATTCAAGTCACGCACCTTTTGTTCTCATTTGCGTATAAATTAAGTATAACTTCATCTACATATAAATTAAAGTAATGAATCGGTATAAAAATCACACTACAACTTTATAATAATAATAAACCGGACAAGTGCGTGTCAAACTCGTGCACTGAGGGATCCAAACCATCGAGTAATACTTTACTAGGTTATTTTAAGATTTATACATTTTATAAGATTTTTTTTCATTTGATGCCCCATTTCTTTTATTTATGATGTAACTACAAATTAATGGTTTTCGTTTCTTATACTTGTACTTCGTTTTTTGCCAAATTTCATGATTCTAGATCGATAGAAAGTAAGCTACAGGTTTTTATTCCTTTTGCGAATATACTAGTATAGGAAATGTGGTATAAACGATCATACTTTTCGATTGCGTAAACTTAGAAGGTTAATGTTTTTACAGATAAGGGGTTGTAGACCTCAGTATTAATTTCAACTTTATGTCTCTACGCGTTCCTGAGAAAAGGGTTTTTTTGTGTATAGTTGAGAGAGAGAGAGCGTACAACCGAAATGGGTGACGTCATTTCGCTCTTTTAAATTTTCTCCTTCCTTTCTCACGACCTTATACCTTGAGTTCTACATTGGTGACCGTAGTAAAGTCTGAAATTACATTTAATATTAAATTGTTTTGTAGTACAGACTGTCTCATGGGGGAAACCGTAAAACAAAATAATTTTATAGCGGACAAATAATATAAATATTACAAATCTCTTAATGAGACCACAGATTGCTTTCTTTTTTTTAATTATGAATAAAAAAAATTCAATTAAAGTTGAAATAAATTTCACAGTTCATCTGTATTTATTTGTTTGTTAAATCAGAACCTTCATTCAATTAAATACTTCAATAAAATCTTAAATTAAGTTTAGGGCATTCATTGAATGTTTGGGGTACGAAGTTCGCTGGGTCAGCTAGTATTACATAAATTCAGTAAATAACTGGTCCATTGACTAATAAATAGATTAAAATTATTTTTTTTAATCTGTTCACTGTTATAAATTCATTTTAAAATTATAATATAGAAAAATATTGGCACCTATAGTTTTATATATCACATTTCCTTTGAAAATCGATTTAGCAGTATATCCTTCACATCAATTGAAAAAGGTCTTCTTAAATTATTAACGCAAAATGATGTACTTTACGAGCGGGTAATTTATTATTTTGACAAAGAATAAACGAATTCCCCTAATTTATCGAAAAGAGTAAGCAATGAACTTCCTCGTGTGTTAAAAAATTATTAGAATATTTATTTTAGTTTAAAAAAATTATTTACATATGTATATCTATTTATTTGCCTCACGGCAGGAACTTTAGCACTAATAAAAGAACCCTGATTACCTCCTCGTTGTTGGCCAGGAGCAAGAATTATTGAAACCTATCCCGGTAAAGATGGTGTAGTCAGAATTGTAAAGTTAAAAACCTCAACAGGGGAATACGTGCGTCCAGTGGCTCAATTAGCTCCCTTGCTGCCTCCTTGAGAGGTATGAATTGGTTGAAATTTTATTACTTAAAATTTGGTGGGCGGTATGTTCAACTCTGATGCCCCGGATGCATTACGCCAGCTCACCCAGCTTGCACCATCTAATCAAGCTCGATAGCCATAGACCCCATCCACATCCACAAGCAGACGGAGTCACTGTCTCACCTAGCCTTTGCAGTAGAAACCCTACTCTCCAGTCAACAAGCTACGCTGCCCAAGCTTGTCATCTGCGCACCCAGTTCGTTGGGCCAAACCGACCGGGAGACGCAGACTACGCAGCTTGTTATACCTTGTCTTTCATTTTTAATAATTTTAGAAATGCCTTGATTTCTTCCGAAATACTCTTAAGGAGGATAATATTAATGATTTGAGCATTTTATTTTATAAATCTAAAAATAACTCTTTTTAAATTTGTTAATAAAGAATTCAAGCATCACATGACTCAAGAAGTTCTAAGCCATTTTTAAAGATTTCGAATTAAAATTTGCGTTTTTTTTAAAAGTGAATAATAGTAAGCTTTGCCATGGGACGGATGGGCTTTTTATTATAGGCATTACGATTAATGGTAATTGAATGTATAAATAATTAGTATACATCTATTTTTTTTTTACAAAACCATTACTTTCTCGTTAAAAAGGAATATTGTTAAACAGTAGCATGACGTATTGGATTCATTTTTGCCAGACGTTGCCTAGCAATCCTTCCAGGGCAAACCCTGAAGGCCACAATCGATCATAGTCAATAAAGGGAGTGGTAAAATATAATTTAAATTTAAGGATTTGTTGAACGTGGTGAAAAAAGTTTAAGAATTGCACTAAAAAAAAACTGTCCAAACTTTTACTGCAGTAATTGTACCTACCCTGTTTATATTTATATATATTGCTTCTTCTTTTTTTTTTTGAGGAGGTTATTAAATGATAAATGCCCATCTAATGATACTTGAGGTGGAACAGTCACATTCTTATTTTTAACTGGACCAGAATCTCTTTTATGAACGCAAGAAGGATCTCTTGATTTTTTGTCAATAATACATTTGTTTACACATTTATTGTACATTTTTACAAGTCATGTAATAAATACAACTGTTGTAAAATAAATGATCTAACATAGCTAATTATCAGTGGATATAAACTTCTGATATTTTAAATTCAAAATAGCTTTTTGATAAATAAAAGTAATTGTTCAACAAATGATTAAGGTTTTAAATAAATTAAATGTAGAAATTTTACGCTACATTTGGTCTAGACATTAGCATAATCAATGCAAAATAAGTCCCCGTGACAGATTGAAGACTGTACCCGACCTCGATTTCAGCTATGGTAATTTTCTAACATTTATTTAAACCTACAATATGTTCAGTGATATATTATTCGAGTACATTTGTAGCTACTTTGTTAATGGACAACATAAATCCTGCAATAAAATGTCGTGGTAATTTAGTGGCTATAGAAAAGTCATTAAGCAACTAGCCGTAATTCTTAGAATATTAGACAAATCTCCAAACTTTGTGTGCTTATGTCATTTATTTTATTCATTAACTTTCGTAGAATGACAAATCTTCTCACTAAATAATAATATTTACTCTTAATTATTGTCGGAATCCTTAAAGTAACTTACTCAATGTTTTGGAATTTACATTGTCCAAACCCTGATATGGAATTATTCGTGAATTTGTAGGTAAATTGTGGACTGTCTCTTTCAGAAGTGACTGGTGTAAGGTTTAAGTAACGGAGGTGCGTGTGGGAGAAATTGTCGGAGAGAGGATAAAAACCACAACTTGTTTATCTGATAAATAAACGAATATGGGTACAATTTTCCAAATAAATGGCATTGGAAGGGCATATAAATAATGAAAAAAAACGTATTCAGTCTTTCGAAATCCAGCGCGATGTCATGTTGTTATAATTGAAAATATCGTTTTAAAATCTTCATTTGTTCGTTCGTTTAATCTTTAGACAATTAAGTGACTTTTTATATGTGAACGTTTATTACGATATACAATTTAAGTATTTTCACAATAACCCCAGTCCCTGACGTAGGGCAAGGCAGGTCACGGGAATATGTTGTAGTACACACACACGCATATACACACACATACTTTTACACGTATATACTCGTATTAATACACACACATTCTTCAGTAAGTATTTTAGTATTTCGTGATACAAAACATCTAATAAATAGTTATCTGTGGATAACACGGATAGTACTTTAGTATAAAATAATTTATGTAACTTGATATAAGCTCTGTGTTATTGTTTGTTATCCCAAATAAATAAATAAAATAAAATTTAAAATAAGAATTGAAATTTTTTAATCAAATCATATGGACATATTTAGAAAACGTTAGCTTCTATATTCCTATGCGTATCATATATAGTATTGAATGGCATTCATCTACGAATATTCCATTCAAATCAAATTCAAATTCCATCTTCTTCTATCTAGCGTTATCCGGGTCTAGTACCAGGGTCCGATGAAATTAAAGAGGCTGTGGGATAGTGAAGATGACCGACTACAGTCTGACGTCATCCCCAGAACCCCCACAACCTCACGACTAATATGGCTCAGTGACAATAATCGAGACCCACTGTTTAACGTGCATTTTGAAACATGTTGGAAGTGGGATATGTGAAAAATCACTCTTAAAATGGGTCACCCATTTATCACCCAGTCACGGTAAAAACTTCTTAACCTAATGATCAACTCAAATGCCAGCCACTGATGAAGCTAATTATTAGAGATAAGTTATTGTGTTTTGGGCTAGATACAACTTAAGCTCGCTTTCTCTTGACGTATCATGGGCACTAATGTTTCCTTTACCAGTATTTGCTATTCTTTTTTATCAGGGCATAGTGTTTGCTTTAGTTTTTTTTTTTTTAAATATAACAGGGGAGGCGGTTTACTTCAGTGATTACCGACGCCCACAGACAACTGCTTTACCACAAGGTTTGCAGATGCCCTGCTGGCCTTTAGAGAACAAGTATGCTCATTTCATAAGTATTTCCTATAATACGTATAAATAAAATTTAACTGTCCATTTGTAACGTCGAATTATTTATTTTATTAATTGCATATGAATATATAAACGATACCATTAACAAAAACACGAGTTAAAACTTTTTTGTTTGTCTGTCTGTTTGTATCGGGTAATCTCCGATACGGCTGGAACGGTTTTAACGGGACTTGCACTGGCAGATAGCTCATGTTGCAAGGAATAACATAGGCTAAGGAATAACATAGCCTAAGTTTTAGAAAAATGGAGTCCGAATAAAAAAATAAAAACCTTCAAAATTTAACCTAAGTATTGAAGCCACACGGGTGAAGTTGCGCGTTTTAGCTGGTTATGAATATACCGAGATGGTTTCAATAAGTAAGAGATTCAACTGTTTTTCAAACCGAAGCAACTAAAAGTTTTCGTCACATTTTGCACCCCAATCTATTCCTTTAAGAATGACTCTGCTGGTTTTTCAATCAACAATGTCAATACAGTCATTGTTAAATTTTAATTGATATATATAATGAGTTTGGTTAAATTTTAATAATGTTTATTGCCCAACTATTACAAATTTATGCAATTTTTATCGATAAAAATGGCAAAGTAGGTAATTTGTAAGGACCAAAAATTCCGACTCCAAAAAGTCAAGTCAAATTCAAAGATATTCATGGATTCTAATAATACGTCACTATTTAACAATTAAGTAAAAGAATTTAAAGAAATACTTATTTAATTAATATGAATAAAAAAAGAGTTTAAGCATGTGAAAAACATCGTTTAAAAAAGCTTCTGTCAATCACAAGGTCTACATTTAAAAATCGTTTTTTTTTCTTTGCCATAAAACTGTAATTGGATTCTGGAAACAAAATTTTGCAAAATATTCTAAGTTTCTTGAAATAAAGTATATCGTACTTAAAAGTGATTTTCTCAAAATTTAGCTTATGTACTTAGGTCAGGAGTAGGCAACCTGCGGCTCTTTGGTTCCATGTGAAAATATTTATTTTATAAAAACAAATAACATTTCAAAATCTCTCTGAATCGATTAACGAGGATTGGGCACCATTTCTATCTCTCAGCATAGAATAATTATTGTCTGAAAATCTCATAAATTTCAGAAACAACTCTATACAAATACTATTTATTGTTGGCAAGAAAAAGTTCTATGACTCTTTAAAAAATTTGAAATTTCGTAAATTGTAAATTTCAGCCTTTTCACTCTGAACGTTGCCGACTCCTGACTAAGGTTAAAACTTTTGACTATTGTCTATGTCTATAAAATTATCTTTAAAGTAAATACTTCTCAAGGCGCGTTAGGCATATTTTAAGATGGGAAAAACCATTTAATTGGCGTCTTCGTTATTCGTATTACCGAACGCTTACCTTTCACGTCACCGTTACAAACACCTCTGACGATGCGTTTCCACTTCTGTGGACGCTCCCTGATTGCCAGTATTTTTTATTAGCTTATTGTCTCCAAATCTTTGGCAAAGTCCTCCTTCCAGGGACAACGTGACCATACAATTCTGGTAATTTTAGTTAGTTATTGCCTCAGTATTAGAATAGTTTTCCATTCCTATAATTTTTCATTATTTTAAAATCGAGGTGATTGTAGCAAAACATTAACTAGCATGGCTTGAAAGCTGGATTGGTGTGGAGATAGTTTTATGAGTCCTATAAGTAATCTAAACCCTTTGAAAATAAAAACTGAGATCGAAAAAGCAGGATTTTTTAAATTGGCGCATTCTAAAACTACAATCCTTCCAATCGTAATTTTTACATGTCAGAAGCTCAATCAGAAGCTCATTGGTAAATTAAAAACAAAACAGTGCACCAGCCACCACAAACATTGATTCGTTTGTCTCATTGAACGTCGCTTTATGCTGCCATGGCTAATCGGACGGTGCTGCAATGGGTGAACTAAATTTTGCCTATCCAGGTATAATTAGGGGACATGGATCTTTAACGAGTTCTTTATGTTACTTGTTGTTATGTTATGTTGAAGAGATCATTTTTTCTTGTAATGCTGAATTGAAATAATGAAAACTTGTAATTTTATTTTTTCAAAACAATAAAATCAAGTTAAAAAAATGTCTCGAGCAATACTACATGATATGAAAGATATTAATTTATTTTTCCTGAAAATATATGGCCTTGCTTTTAAGTAAGATTTTTACAAGAAAGCATTTTAGTTCAATTAAAGTGAATGGATGTATGGTCTGGACGTCTGCCATGTCATGCATGTGACAACACAGACAGCCCACAGAGAGGGCTGCTCCTGCTAAGTGTTGCAGCTTTGTTCCGCTGCTTGTATGCTCACTGACCTGCACCAAAGGGTCTCGCACTGAAGAAAGAGAGCTTGACATCCAGGCCGTCTCATTCAATCACAGGAAACACAGCAGCAGCCCTCAGCTACACGTGTGCACAACTGCATTACATAAATGTTTTGAATATTGAAGCGGATATAGCATCTAGCATAAATTACGAACCAATAGTTGGGAAGTTCACTAAAATAAAAGATCAAAAAAGAAAACATCGGTTTCTGTGATTTTTTTCTATATGTATATTTTTGTTATTTTTGTTTCATGTCAAGAAGTATGAACATTTTTTTGTTTCTTAATACATAATAGAAAAAAAAACATTTTTTTTATTAACTTTAAATTCCCTTCTCATTGAACTATAATGTCTTGTAGAACTCTGTAGCAATGTTAAGTATATCACTCCTTGTTTGTTGTGTAGAACTTTTTTGTCCTTTTAATGTTGGTATCCATGTTTTCTCTGTTTGTAATTGTTTGTAAGCTTTCCTTTGACTTCCGGACTTTAATAGATGTTTTTCTATAATCTCCATTCTGTGACTCTCATAATCCTTTTTAAGTTGTTTGTCTATTGTTTTGTAAAGTGATGAAAGTTCTTCTTTGTTAATTTTCACGTTCATTCATTATGCCTAACCGGCGAAACTCAAATTCTTTGTAACAGGTAATTTTTTTTTTATTTCAGCCTGTTAATTATCTATTTTCTTTGTTAATTTTCACGTTCATTCATTATGCCTAACCGGTGAAACTCAAATTCTTTGTAACAGGTAATTTTTTTTTTTGTCAGCCTCTTAATTATCTATTTCTTTTGTTATTTTTCTCGTTCATTCATTATGTCTGTAAAGTCAGGTAATTGATTGTTATTATGGGGTAGAACAGTAGACGATGCCTCGATGTTCACAGAAGGAGCAGGCAGCCAATAGAAGTTGCGGAACACCTACACAGATATTGCGTTGCCAGCACAGCAGCAGGCAGCTAGATGCTTTAGTTGATAGGATTTTTTTCTTGCCGACTCTTCACACCTTCTCTCTCATCTATAGATGCGACAACGCACTTAAAAGTCTGTTATTTGTAAAGAAGAAACTATAAAAAAAGCTTATGGCCTACCACCTGCGCCAGTACACCCTGAAATCGCCTTCAATCATATGAAGTATGTTCTTGGACTAACAAATGCGAAAGAACTTTTAGAAGCAGAAATTCCAAGTAGACGAAGGAAAAGAGAAGCAAGTGATAAAACAATACTCGAGAATACTAATATACCACACCGGGAAGATTCAAGGAATGTAATTAAAAATGAAAGATGTCTTCTTCCTCTTCTAGCTATTCTAGCCATTAAAATGCGTAGCCTCATTATTATCGGGACATCAGTTCCATCATGGAGCTGGTTAACTGTTCCGAATCCATTTGGTTGCATGACGCAGCAAGTTGAAACAATTTAGCCAACTATTTGCACATCACACCCTCATCTTCCTCTTGTAGCTATTCTAGCTATTACAACTCGAAGCCTCATTACTGTTAGGACATCAGTTCCATTATAGAGCATTTTATAAAAATTGGGTGGACAGAAGAGTATGAAATTTGGCAAAATTATAGTATATGTATTGTAGTGTATAAGTGGGTGTGCAAACGCAAAGCCTATATTTCTATTTAATAGGCATTATAAATATATTGCATTAATAAAATAAAACTACACGCATACTAATGCCAAACGATTTACACACACATATGTAAAATAAGTTATACTATAAATTTGTGGCAAAGCGTAGTCATGACTATCGTATAAATATATAATGTAACATTGTCGTTGTACAAAGAATCAAAATTTTGTACATTCGACCAAGAAAGTGCTTTACCATTTTTAGTGTAAGCTCCTAGTTAAAGAAAATTTTGCTAAGGTTTATTGTTAGAAATTAACGTAATGCATAACAAGCAAAAATAATCCTTTTAACTAATTGACGTGCAGACGAAATTCGACCTTTGCGTGGTAAACCAATTTCTTAGTCGACTATACATTGCTTTAAATAACCATATTGTACGCAAATGTAAAGATTGGTGGCAGAATTTCGTCCAGCCGGCGATTTCTAGTTTAAAAAATATTAGTTGTATAGAGGACATTGAGTTTAGAATCGAATCTAAACTTACGAGTTTGCCAGTTGATTTAATCACAGTTGATTTAATGCCAGTTGATTTAATCACAGTGTTTTTTGCAGATGCTTAAGTCCTGCCGTCAGTTAACGATGGTGGTACGAACAGCGGGAGCTCTCGTGGGCAGAGCGTCCTGTTCATGGATGGACCGATATGGAAGACCAGCTTCGCCGCCACCTCAACGACCTCTACGGTCTGCTTCAAAAGACCGCTCAATAAGAAGAGTGAGTACACGTATATACTACAATAGACTGCCATTTTTAGTTCAATGGAAAAAAGAAACCCTTATGGGCCTACTTCGTTATACGTTCGTCTGTCTGTCTGTCTGCTTTTCTATCAAGACCCCTTTCTCAGGAACGCGTAAAGTTCTAAAGTTGTAATTACTACCAAATACGGAAGTCTCCGGTCACTTGAAGTTGTGAAAATATCAATCCTCTAAGTGTATGGCAATTAAAAGATATGGGCGTTTATGTCATGTTTATCATATATTTGCAAAGAAAACCAAACCTCGGTGGCCTAGCAATCTATCTTGCAGCACAAGTATAGAAAAAAAAAATCCAAGAACCGTAAATTTGTGAAAGAAAAATTGCAATGATATTATCAAATTCAAAAAACGCTTATGAAACGTATAAATTTTATAATAGCTTAGTCAAGTATTATGTGATATTGCGGAACCCTTAGTGTGCTAGTCGATCTCGCACTTGCCCGTTTTTTTTTGATGAAAGTAAAACTATGTCAATTTCTTCCGCGTTGACTTCGAGTATGCATAAATAATGATTCTCAGAGTAGTTGAGGGGTAAAAAATAACAAACTTATTCTCATTTGCATTTATAAG
>JANCMC010038415.1:4106492-4122534 GCA_024363005.1 Charaxes varanes
CATAAAATAACATAATAACTATATCGGAAGTTCCTTTCAAATACAAGCTATTATACATTTACAGGTAGTAACTTATTTAGGTATAAACTGAAGTCTAGCGTCTTTAATACTTCATTAGACTGGTGGCAACTAGGTCACAGTTGCTCAGGGTTTACTATATATGTGTCATGTAGTTCTTATAAGTGATTGCTTGGTATGATATTATATTCTTGGTCACTTTTTCGATTGCTAGTATTATGTTTTGTTAGGAGAAGAAAAAATTGTGATGTACACAATAGGCAAACTAGTAGTAGGAATAAACTTGTGATAGGCAAACTAGAAGCCGGAATAAACTTCATTCATGCGTCTGGGTAGGGTACAGAAAACGTTTGTGGGCGCGAGTATACGTTTCTTAAACAAATTTCCAGATGCACTATTATATCTGTCTATTGTTAAATTTAAATGCAACAGAAACACACTTATTCGTAAGACTATGTTAAAAATAAAACTGTTTGAAATTGAGTTGCTCCAACTTTGTTCTTTATAGTTAACATGGACGTATAAAATGTATAAAACTCATTTTTGTAAGAATTATTTAAAAGAGCGGCTAAAGAGTTTCTTGCTGATTCTTCTCGTAGCTCGACTTTTACGAATCAGTGGTAGCTTTTAAAATATTTGATGTCTCAATAGAGCAACACTCAATAGAGTAAAAGTCTAGTTTAATAAAACATGTTTTGATCGATTGATCCACGAGTGGAAAGAAATAGCTTAAACTTAAAATCAATGCAACCTCCCATACATTTCTCTCTTGTCATTTGGAGATATAAAAATATCTTTAAGTATATAACAAACTATTCACTCTATTCTATTGACTGATCTCTGATCTATTATATCATATCTATATACATAGCTTGGGCTCTACCTATCTAGACACTCTCGTCAAATATTTTTAACATCTGTTGATACGATATCTAGATACTCCTGCCTTGATATGTGTACATACTCGTTTGTCGTTTCATTAATAGAAGTTGAAAGCGTGATATAATTAAATGATATTATTGAAATATTTCATAAATAAAACATATCTGTTTACGTTCAAAATTAATTAGCTTTTAGATATCGGTTATAATCAGTCATACGATCTATTTAATTACTTTAAAGGCTGAGTTTACATTTTCAATTAACATTTATTGGGCTGATAGAAAATTATTTTCAGTTTTATCAGTGTTACATTTCATTTAATTTCATTATAATATCCAATTCTTAATTTTATTTAGGAGTCTTTTATATGGGTACATTGAAGTGTAATATCAGATGATAATAATTATAGGATATATTTAACTTTAGTGAAGAGCAAGACTTATTCTGGTAAATTTATTGAATGAAAACGAGCAGGAATAGGATTTTCAAATTTACTGCCACAGATTTGTATTTAATATTAAGCAACTCCGCGACCTTCGTTGCATTGTATTGATACAACTATTGAACATATTATAAAATTAATCACTCGATCAAATAACTAAGGCCATTCAGGGCTGCTTCCAGTTCAGAAAAAGAAAATGGTTGATCAAATCTGTCAGAGCAAAGAAGAGGATATGACGAGGGGAAGCAGTCATAATTTGGAACAAAAGGAGGAGCAAGTTTAGATGCAAAATCGTTTAACCATACTGAGGCATTATTGTTGGTTACTGAGTCGGAAATACATGATCCTCTGTACCTTTTGACATTATGTCATACAATACCAGAAGGAGATCGTAGTTTTCTTTGTATAAAATATTTCCTGAAAATACCAGTAAGTTTTCTATTTCATTTGTTTTAAAACAGGTGCACCCACCGATACCTATAACGATGGATAATTTTTTTGTGACTGCTCTAAATTTCATAGCTAAAAGGTCCTTTTTGTGTCTAAGCTTGAATAAATTTAAAAACAATAATTTTGACACAGAATAAAATTAAATATTCATAGAATATTCAGTGTTTCAAAAGTAATATCAATACATGCATAGGTATATCTAAAATTGCAATGCCTGTGCACTAGAACTACTTCAAGTAATGTGGTGAATATGTGTAATGAAAGCCAAGAAAAGTCAATCTCAAAGAATTCATTTGATGTTACACCATGACTTATACTTCAATAACGTTTACAATAGGTTTCACAATCAATTCCTAAAAATAAAATCATAGGCAATAAATTAATTCGCACCTGCACCTGCGGCTGAAAAGCTTAGAGGAAAAAATGAAGTTAAATCTACAGAGAAAATAATTTTAAATGTATAGTATGCCTGTTTTAGTTTGTGAATAGACCTGGAACAGAGATATTCACCATAAGCTTTGATCAAAACACCAGCATTTTAATACTCTTGTTTTAGATCAATACAGCAAGAGAGATTAGATGTGTTTGAAATGATTACCAAGAAGCTACAAAAAGTATAATACGCCCTTCAAGGCTCCCACTACTCTTTCATAATGTTCATTTTCTTTCTTTCTTTCTTTTTCTGCTTTTTAAATGTATTCTTTATGTGTAATGGTTGTGTATTTATGTGTAATGTATGCGATTTCAATACGTGCCTGCTCATAAAAATAAATAATTAAAAAGTCGACTCCCGAGCCACCATCGACTGGTCCTGCGGTTCTAAATCACTGTATAGGCCACATTCTGTCTGCATGCTCTACCAAACAGCGCCTGACGATGTGATTTCCCTTTGTTGATGATGACCCCAGATGACCCCATAATATGACCATACCTCGCTAACCTTCTACTCCTCCATTTCTCCATCACTCTCTCAGACTCAGACTCAGACAGCTCAGACTGACTCAGAAGACTCACGCAGCTGTCTCTTTTAATTTTGAAATACAATTCTGACGTGTATTATTTGTAACGGAATTTGGTAAGCGCTTTAAGTTGTAATTGGTTAGAAGTGACGTGAGCCAGCATATTTTCTTGTCTTTTCTAGATATGCTAATATACCGTTGAGTCACTTTTCCACGAAAGAGATTATAAACTAAACAAAGTCTTACGCAAAATGATACTCCAATACCAGCAGTTTGATTTCAATCTAGTTAAACTTAAAACTTGTTTCAACATGGTCTAAAGCTGCAGAAGCTGTTTCTACTTCCAACCACCAAGCATAATTTTTTGAAGGAAGCCTAATTGGAACGTAAGGTGCACCGAGAGTTCAGTAGGAGGTGATTTTAGGAATGGAGCACTTTTACAAAAGAGGATAATGTCAGGGAAAGAAAAGGTTGAGCCATAAAATTCTGCCACAATATAAGCCAGAAAAGCTCAAACTGAAAATGCATTTCTGAAGTACATATTAAATTAAAAATACTGTAAATATGTATAGAAGATAATGGTTATTTTATACTGGTATCACTTTACTTTAGTTTTTTGCACACTTTCGGCCCCCAGAGCCTGCCATCCAATCCAACGTGTTACTATGACGATGTCCTATCTAGAGCTCTTCGGACGCCATGCTAAACAACCAGGGTCGCTAACACGTCAAGCACGCGCCGACACCGCATTTGTTTCCCACATAAAAAAGTTCCATAATGCCCCTTTCAGACGCTGAATTGTCTCCGCCGAGCCCGCCGGCTGCTCCCGGTGCACCATCAGCGCGGTCATTAGTTCCTCGCATAATGACGGTTGCATTTTAACGTTTTTGTTGGTATTGATATAGATTTGTTATTGTTTACTATTCCGATGCTTTGACATAAGGGACAGTTATGTGTTAAAGATTTGCATACAGGCGATTGCACACGAATAATGTGGCCTAGATATAATGTTACATAACATGGTTGGGTAAATTTCATTGAAAGTTAATTTTGCCTGTTGGTTTCTATTACCTCGATCCGTAAATCTCGTATAGGATATCAGACTCTTATAAGTATGAATACTTAGAGTCTAATATATAACGATATGAATATCGTATTATTTATTTCGTATTTCTAGCTTAAAGTCAATAGAGCGTAGAGCCAGACCCTTTTTGTCACTTCTTTTTTGGGGGCATGGTAATTCTCGAAAGATATAAGTTCATAATTTTTGTACCTCCTCCCCAACCGTTGCCACTGTTTAGAGCATACATTCAGCATTCTGCGAATACAAAATTTAAAAATAAAATAAATATAAAGTTTAAAAAGAAGTATAACTTCTACTAAATGGACAGTGTTCTATACGCCCATTTCATTTTAAATTTCTTTAATTTTTTTTCACTTTTTATGGCAATTTTTCATTGGAGCACTGCGTGCCAAGTGTGCCCTCACAAATAGCTCTGGACATAACGAATTCCAAAATATTTTTTATTTTATTTCACATTGCGTTTATTTAGAGGAGAAATGGAAATAAGCAAACAAAAAAGTACTCCTAGTATTCTTTATTGATTTTTTAATTTAAAAAAAGATAACGGTTGTCTTTTCTACGTCCTCCAAGCTATTTTTTCACGTTTTGAATCGGCTTACTGTAGCCCACGATAGTGATAACGAGCTATTATCAAAGCATGCGTACGTATAAAATATGTAGGTGTGGACTGCGTGAAGGTTACGAGCCGCGTAATTATTGACTTTTGAGTCGCCACCTTATTGGCACAATTTAAATATTCATTGCGTATTCTTTCAAATCTTGATTGAAAAACGTTTTTGTTTTTTTTAGGGTTCCGTATCTCTAAAGAAAAAAAGGAATCCATATACGATGACTCCCTTGTTCGTCTGTCTGTCGAGACCCTTTTTCTCACTAAGTTGAATTCAATACCAAACATTGATATCTACGGTCCCTTGAAGCAGAAAAAAATCATACCCTCTAATTGCCGCTACGCACGTATCGATTAATCGTTACGAAAGAACTGTACAGTTAAATTGTTGCGAAAAAATTGTACAGTAAAATCGTTGCGATAAAACTGCGCAGTTTTATCGCAACGATTTATCGAAACGTGTAGCGGCTATAAGTATACGTAATCAAAAAATTTTACCGTTTATATCACATTTCCCATACTTATGCAAGGGGAACCAAAACCTGTAGGATGCTTACTGTTTTTTTGTATCTTCTTCTTTTCGTTTTAATGGCAAACTATTTTTGGCTGTAAGGACCTACATTTATTTTATATCTTGAAGTATAAGTAAACAGTATAAGGAAAAATTCCGAAAATCATAAGTTTGTAGTTACATCACAATAGAACTGTCAAATTTAACGAAGAAATTAATTGTTAACGGTGTTTGATTGGTAGTATTTTTATATAATGGACATATACCATTATGACATGAGCGACAAAAAAATAAATAACGGATCACACTTTGTGTTTTTGCAAACCGTAATTTCTAGTCACGGTTGAAAGGTAGAGTTCACGGACGTCTTTATTTTATTTTGATCACTTAATACCTACTGATATTATGATTAATAATTCTTTTATAGACTGGCTAATGTCTGCAACGTCGTAAATTCTTAGCTCCGGAACATTCAAAATTATTAGATACATAAAAAATTGTTATAAGAACTCTTTTGCAGGTTATCGTTGTAAAATAATAATATTTTTTTTATTTAAAGACAATTTTTCTTATAAAACTTACTCAGTGCAACATAAACCATAGACGGTTTTTCTGTGCACTGCTAATTCTAAAACGGTAACTTTTATGCAAAACTATTACATCTTAATTTCAGCTCTAAATTTATATGTGTTAAGATTATCAAGATGAAATTGTGGATATACCATAATAATTCGAGCGGAATACAAAAAAAACAAAGTCATATAACTGTTTTGATAGATTAATTTAATTAAATCGGTTTTTATTACGATAAAAACATTTCGCTGTATATGTATATATATTGGAATAATTATAGTAAACATTATCGCCATTTTACATATTAAAATGAGTTTTAAAAACTAAATTTGTTTAATTGTATAAAGTAACTGATAGCAGTTCCAACATTTAAATATATGTACGTGACATATATTAGCTGTCGCTTCGACCTTTGTTTTCGTGGCATACTAATTTTTGCATGTCAAACAATTTGGTATTTTAAGACAATTTTATCGTAAACAAAGTTGTATACATACAGGTTATACAGTTAAAACCGAATATAACGACATGGGTTGCACTGCAGAGGTCACAGATCATAGACTATTTCTATGATCTGAGGCAGAGTTCGACAAACTTTTGGCAGGCAAGGGCCACATTCTTAAAAAATGAGATGCAAGCGGGCCACATAGTTAAGGAAATAAATGTTGGCGGGCCACACTTGTAGACTAATTACAGACAAAAATAAATTGACTCAATTGGAATGGCATTAAATGTTTAGAGTTTTAATTAGGGCTTCAATAGTTCAACGGTATAAGGTATGGACTGGTATCCGTTTCAAATCCCACCGTTGGGATATTGTCGTACCCACTCCTAATACAAGCTTTTAATTTAAGCTTAGTAGGAGGGGAAAAGGGAATATTAGACATACCTTAAGTATTACAGTTTTATATTATACATTCTTCTGATAATATAGTGCATCAATAAATAAAACCAAAAGTAAAAAAAAAAACAGCCATGCTCATCACAAAAATATGTTTAATTTAAAATCATTTTTCTATATTTAAAGTATTTATTTGATCAAGCAATAAGGTCACTGAAAGCAAACACTTGATATCTTGAGATAAGTTAAGAGCCTCTGATAAGATTTACCTTGTCTATTTAACGGCCAAATATCGTAGCAGATGTTGCAGTTTGAACCTTAATCCTATATTATATTTTTTTATGATTTAACTTAGTTGAACAAGAAGTAAATTAATATATTAATTTAAATTTCGATTTAATTACGTAATGTAATTTGTAGTATTTTGCAAAATATTTTTAATCCTTTATTAAATATTTTTTTAAAAAAATTAATTTAATGTGTTTATTTTAATTATGTAATAAAATTAGCAATTCTAATTGCTATTATTGTCTACTATCTACTGGTCTCCTTGGTCCGTTGATTTAGAAAAGGCAATGTTTCAGATTCCTTACTTTTTTTGCGGCCTTGATTTTCTCGTTATCTTTCACCTTATTCATGCTCTTTTCCTTTTTCATTTATCTTTGAAACTCTATGGGTGACTACGTTTAATTTCTTTCATTGCCTCCCCGCCATCATTTTACTGTAAATTTCTAAGCTGAACTTGGTAGATTTGTAAGCTCTGTTTGTAGAGTATTGTTGACTGATATTGGTGACTGGTGAGTGTGAGAGGTCAATATAGTTTAGTGTAGGCAGACATAACCTGTTCTGTGGATTGGCTATAAATATATATTTTTTTAAAGTAATGTAGAGTAATGAACACACTAATCGAATCAAAATCGTTTACGATTTTTGGCTTGATAAAACGTTTTACACTACTTTAGTAGGAAATCTAATTACCCTTTCCCATTTCTTTGAACGTCACATACAAATCGAGGAAGATATCGAAAATGGTATATATATCAAAGGCGTCCCATCCCGTCTTGTCCGTCTACCCGACATTCTTCTAGACAATGCTTGCAAATATGCCGCATCTAAAGGGATAGTCAAAGTAAGTCTAAAGAGCGAAGGCAACAAAGCCGTTTTGCGCATCTTTAATACTGGCTCTGAAATCCCTGATGAGGACATGACCCATCTTTTTGATCGTTGTGTTGGTTCTCCATCGGCCTCGGAGTTCGTGTTGACAAGTCGAGTGGCAGTTTACGTACATATTATGCGTTTGGCGAGAAAGCAAGGCCCGGAAGAGGCACGCCGATGGCATACAGATTTAGACTGGCTGCATTTAGACGCGTGAGATCACCCGATGCATTAACGTTACGTTGAGCACGGCCGGTGAGAAAGCCCACAGTAATACATTGATTATGCGATATCATCGATTGAATTACAAAATAGCCACATAACTCAAAAATTGGAATTTTTTGAATTTGTGTACAGAATGGTATGTAGAAATTGTGTTGGTTGAAGCTTTACAAATAAAGAACAAAAAAATTGATTTTCCATTTCCAGTGTAAATACATATTCTGCTAGTGACCTTTCGTCAAATTAAACCAATATATTTAATTTTGATAATTGTCACAATTGTAAATAACTAATGAAAAAAAATTGTTTGGTAAAGTGTCCCGCCCCGGCTGAGCACCGCACTGTGGGGTGGCTATGCCGAACCTGTGAGCCTCAACCGGCGGACCGCGAGCGCTCCAGGGCCTCCAGTCCGTCGAGGATCAGCTCGAGCCCAAGCTGAACTCGTCCTCCACCATGGCGCCGGCTTCACTATTTTCACCGTCGTTCGCTGTCGGCGCCGCGCCCACATAGTGCCCGCCGGCCAGCAGCGGATGCAGGTGCGGGAACCGCTCGGTAATACTGATCAAATAAATATCATTAATTAGTGTTTCTATTGCATATGTGGAATTAACCCCACAACTGTTTTTATGCTGCATATTTTTAAAGTACTTTTTGTAAATAGTATACTTGTTGGTTATTTACTGCTCAAGAATATGGTCTATACTTATAAACTTAAAAAAATATTGTATCACAAATACCCATGAAGCGTCTAGGGTTCAGTATCCATTATTCTGTATTGTTTCTAGGACATACAAGTCAATATCTTTCTAAAGTTAGATACAAACCTGCAAGCCACAATTATTTAAGCTTCATCTGTATAGTCTAATTTCCAGATGTTGGCCGTTACGTCATGAACAGTGCAGTTAAGTAAAGATATATGTTACCTACGTAAAATATTCATCACTAATATTCAAATCGTATCGGTGAGAAATGTCAATATGACATATATACCTATATAGGCAGTTGCTTAAAAAAGATATGTCTACTAAACTTTCCTTCTTTTAATAGAAAGTCATTCAGTTTTGGATTCACCGTCGTATTAATCAGTAATAGGCCGATATATATATGAGACTGTCAGTGCAAAAACGACCTAACCCTAAATTTTTCATATTCCTACTCATGTCCTACAAAGTATCCAAGCTTCATGCAAAATCTGGCTCCAATAATTAGTATTGTAGTCAGTAACAGATGACGTTGCTAAACTTGTTTCTACATAAAATATGCCTATGGGTTGAAATGTACTTTAAAACATTGTATAGACTTTAATGTAATATTCGCGATTATACAAAATCCCTATTATTTTCATAATGTTTGTCTCAAACTTAAGCCACTATTGCGCTGACGGCAGCATATATACATATTTTTTGTAAATCTGGAAGGAGAACTATAGACACAACTATAGACCAAAGTTCTAGACATATTGTATAGAACTATGGCGACAATAATACGTCAGCCGACGTAAGGAAAGTGTCAAAGTTCCATACACTGAGGGCTAAAAATTTCTGTTTGCATTGAAGCAATATCAAAATCTTAATCGATTACGTCACATAGGTATATATAATGATTTTGAAACGGTTTTGTCTATGGAATTATACCAGTGATGCCAGTAAAACCCTACAATTTACATATACATATGTATGTGATTCTGTAATCCCAAATTTTCCTATTGTTTCCGATAACCTGGAAAACAATGCCTCACTCTATCCATAAATCCATAAAAGTATAACACACATGTCTCAGTTTACTGAAACTGTAGTCACTACTGTATGAAAGATATAAAATATCAAAGAAGTCAATGAAAAGATGGCTTCTTAACAGTCATTGTGCTGTCAACGTGGACGTACCACTAATTGCATTGATTTTTTAAGCATACAGCATAATAATATCATTAAAAATAGTATGATTTTATTATACAAAATTATAAAAAATAAGTCTCTATGACGCGCCCTATAATAACGGCGCACAATTATACAAATATGGCAACAGATTATTAATATTAATATGCATTAAAACAAATCTATCAGTAATGACAACTTAACAAAATTAACCACAATTAACACAGATTAAGTGTCACACAAAATTATCAACGCCATGGTATTCCAAACTAAAATATATTTACAATAATGCTAAACTTTTCTATTTTTTATATTCTTGGAAAAGTAAATCGAAATGACCATATATACGAATAAATTAATTAAATGTATATAATGTACAAATCTTTGTGAATGGTATCTCCATAGCATATAATATTTTTTACACTAAAAAAATTTTATTATAGATTTATTTTTTTAAAGTCTACTCGCAATAATTGCAAAGAAAAATCGCTATTACATTTTAATGTAGGCTTAACTTTAGTCTGAAGCGTAGAATCATCAACATTTTCGTCCGGGAAAATGCTTGTAAAAAATATCTTCTTTCTCGTGTCTATTAAATAGAATACAATAGCGTCGATTTTTTTTATTATTATTATTAGACATAATAATCTTCATTCGAGTGCCATGTGGCACTAAAAAATATCAATAATAGATTTATTCTAAATCATTTAGAACACAGTCCAAAATAATGGCAGGTTTAGGTGCAAGCATAATATAAATGAGCATTACATCTCGTAAATATATTTTTACTAGTTTAATGATAAATATCCGGTAAAGGGGAAGACGATTCAATTGAAGGGATTTAGGAGTTAGAAATATTGGATGGATGGATTTTTTTTTAAGGATGCAGGTTTATTTGAAAAAATATTTATGGAATTTTTCTTTTACATGAATTTTTTTTTTATTGTGGATTTAAGAAGCTATTGAGTGTTACGCTAAAGCGTATTTCATAATTGTCAATACGCATTTCGATACGTATACAGTCTATTTGTTTTTTTTTTAATATAAAAACTTACAAGCTTTTTTGTAAACGTGCGTAGTTAATAAGTGATTTTTGTGTTTCCACAAACGATTATTTTTTTTTGTCAGATGAAGCGTTCCTTCAGTATCAGGGCGTTAAGGATGAATTTTTTTTTGTAGCGTTTAATATGGAAGTTTTTTGAGTATTTTTTTTACGGGACGGTTATGTTTTTGATGAAGTAGATTTATTTACCACTTATTTGGGAGGGTCATGAGAAGGAAGCTTATAATGTTAATTTTTTGAACGGCGACTTTGAAGGGTGTTTTAGGAGGGACCCAACGGGTGGAAGGGGAGGGAGTGTTTATAAATCAATGGCGGGGAAAAAAAATTTGATAATTTTTTTTTATCAATTTTAGAGGGTGTTTTAGGAGGGAATTAATGGAGGGAAAGGGTGTGGTTTTGTAGAAGAGTGGCATTATATTATTAGCTTATGTGGGGCTAACTCCATGCATGGCTAGGAAGGGGTGCAAGTCCCGTGGGACCTGCGACGGATGGTACGTAGCGCCGTGCATGGCTAAAGCAGCCGCCGCAAGACAGGACAAGCGCGGACTTAGCGCTGCCCGGACCAAACTTTCGGCAGGACCTAGAAGACATTTTTCTAGTTAAAAATTTATATTTTACGAATTTATTCATTTGCTTGTAGTCGAGAGCGTCCTACATGTGTATATGTACATGGAATACAAATTTGGTTAGGGTCTGTATAACACAAAGATTACACACATAAAAAAATTTAAGAAAAAGTAATTTACAGTGAAATGTTGTAAAAAGAGACTAGTAAGCAATAAGAAATACACGTAATTGAGTACATAATTAGAAATATAATATGATTGAAAAGAAGAAACAAAAATTCCAACGAGTACACCTCGGTTACGTTATATGTGCATCATATACTTAGTATATATTTCAAGAAGAACCCCTTCTATATGTCTGCTAAGTTCAAAACTATCAGCAATCTATATTCTTTTTCAGTTTTCTGTCTATTATATTTTTATTTTATTTTTAGCTAAACGATTTAAATTTGATAAATAACTTAAAATAACTAACTGTATTGTTTTTTAAATCAAAGCGTCTATTTGTATTATTAAAACAATTATTAGAAACAAATATTATATTTGGTTTTATTTAACTGCTTTAAAACACCTTTCAGAGTGCTGTGAAAGTCAATTCATTGAGCTACGGAGCGTGCAGGTAAAAGCTGAGAGGTTGCAGGCAGGGAACGCAGCTCTGTGCGTGCCAGAATTGAGGGGGAGAGGGGATGTTTTGTTCTGGTGAGATGCACGCGGGGTGCAGCACGATGGCTGGTGTGGATCCAGAGAGATCACGTCCTAACAGGATGACTGCTCGCGGCTGACAGGGAGAAACATTAAAAAATGTAAAAGTCAAGACAATGATTGTACAAGATTACAACAATAAAGGTAACTCTGGTGATGATAAAAATAATTGAAGTCCTGGTTTACTTAAACCTAAAAAGTGTCAAAGGTGTAGTGGTGACCATAAATTGAGTTCGTGTCCTGAATTTTTGGCACTGTCATGTGAAGCACGTTTGCAAATTTTACCTAGCTATAAAGTATGCTTTAATTGTTTGTCTGTGGGTCATGAAATTATTTTAAAGTTCGGGTTTTCATTTTGCGTGTTTCTGTGGATACAGCATGCCAAAAAAAAAGCGACAATTACCGGAGGCTTTAAGAGGCCAGAAAATTTTATTACACAAACAGGATCACAGGTAAAAATGCCTAAGACGATATAGTGGTCACGCTGTGCAGTGCAAATCACGATCACAACCGCTACCTAACAACTGTACGAGTGTATCATAGTTTACCCAAAAAAAACGGTAAATGTTTCTTTGTTAGAGAATCCTTTGTATACATTTGAAAAATTACAAAGACCTTTATATAAGAACACTAGTAGTCATACTTATATCCTCAATACAGGTAATTCAAAAACAAATATATAGATAATTTAACAAGCTAATTGAACAGGTTTTTAATATTCTAAAAACAAAGACGGTGAAAGCATCGAAACTTTGGAATTTTAAATAACTTTATAAAAGCAAAATATAACATTTTTATTGCCAGCAAGAAATTACTCCATGGTACCAGCAAAGGATAATCAAAACTGCAATATACCGATACAACGAACATTCTGGAGGCTCGGAACTTTGTTATAGAAACTGACACAGCACAATTTGCTATAGGAGGCCAAGGTGTGACATTAGAGCTAGATTTATGAATACATATCCATATAAGGTGTTAATAATATAATCAGAGCTTAAGCAAGGTACATTACTTGGAAATCATGATTTGTGAATACGAAACGCCGTCCGGCACGTAAAGCAGATGTACATTGTCCGAATGCCGAAACGATGCTTTTGTTACGGGCGCATCACTGCCCGTGTACACCGACCTACATTAAGTCAAGTATCGTCGCGCGTTGCAACACAAAATTCGAGTGCATTTTACGATAGCAGTGGTCAGAATGAGCGGACTTTAACAATACGGTGGACGCATTAGACGTCTATATGTCCCTCAGGAACAATGGTTAACTGTTAAAGCATTATCCGATTTCATCTCACTGCAATCTAAAAACTGAAAACAATGATTTCGTATGTTGCGTATACAGTTATAAAAGGAAAATATGAAACTTCCGTAGTTGTAGTAAATAGTAAATTCGCAGTGGGTAGGTTTATAGATTACTTTTTATTTCTAATTTAGCGCTTTCTTGTTTTCATTCTTTGTTTCTATTATAATAGACTCTCTCAATTAGGGTTCGACTGTTGTATATCATCTTCATTTAAGTCGTCTATTAATAGTCATTTCAGTCCTATACCACTAACCTCTCAATCTATTGTAAAGTCGATGAAGGGTATTATATAAACAGGAATAAGATGAACACATGTGGTGGTCGACAGTAACTTGCCGTAAGTTTCCTTTCTTACGTATCAAGTAGCTTCTTTAAAGTAAGTCTTAGGACATTTGGATTCAAAAGATTACAATTTTTGTGAGTGCATTTTTTTAGTATTTTCCATTTAATATAAAATGATAAGCGTAACATACATATTTTATCTCCTTTAGATATTTACAAAGCAACACCTGCATTTCAAATGAGAGAAAATGTGGAAAAGATCTTGGCGAGAAACGTCGAGACGTCTGAATGATTTTTTATTATTTTCGTTGAAGACATTTAGTATTTTTATTTAGCACAAAATTTTATCTCTATTAATTTCACTGATAACGGATTTTACGTTTTCCCATATTTTTCTGTTAGGGAACAGATTGCGCCGTCTCGGTTGATATTTATACGTACGGGGCACACTTTACCGAATAGATAGCCCATTTCGTCATGCTAATGCATACGTTTTACTTAATTATATTTATTAGAGAACGACGAAGAGGTCGTGGCCTAATCAGTGGTCGGCATTTGAGTCGATCGCTAGGTTAAGCAGCTCTTGCTGCGACCGGATGGTAATTGGGTAACTCATTCTAGCTCTGGTTTATATTTCATATCCGACCTCCTTCGGGTTTTGGAAGGCACGAAAAATAGTGGGACCCGAATAATGTCACTTTGTGATATTAGTCGTAAGGTTGTAGAGATCGTGCGGATTCTGAGGATGACGTCAGATGGCAATCGGTCATCTTAACTCGCACTCGCACAGCCCTGCGGTCTTTCTGGATTAGATTGCACAAGCGGACCCTGGTACTAGACCGGGATAACGTTGGGAAGAAGAGGATATTTATTAGAGATTGCCTGGTGGTCGATATGCTTATTTAAACGTTCATAAAACATTTTTATTGTTACAATGATATTGTAATATTCGACAATCAATACTTTTACCGCCGTCAGGACTAAACTTTGACAGAATGTGATATTAAAATGTTTACATGTGTGTGTAAATTGCTTGGCATTGGTGTGCGTGTGGTTTGCCGTTTGATTCTATAATCAATGTATTTATAATGAACATTTTTTAATAATATTAATATTCGCACGCCCTCCTCTATATACACTATAATTGTGCTAAACTTCGTACTCCTCCGTCCGCGCAATTTTCGTAAAATAGTACCTAAAAATTTTGCTTCTAGTAAGTAGATTACTAGGTTTTATACCTTAGATTTAATAAAAAGATTTTGTCTTTATTACTATCATAATGATGGGATACTTATGTTGTTTTGTTTTTAATACTTAGGCTATTTAAATATTTAATTGTTTTTCAAGAAATGTGGCATACGTCATATAGACTGGGGTTGAAACAAACATAAAGATAAATTCTCAGAAAGACTCAGATAACGTACATTTTATCCAGAAATAGCCCTAACGTATAGAAAACAACTTTGATACTTGACCTGCTTCTTTGGGTTTGGTACTTAAAGTTACGTATTATACGAATATATTCTGATTTTGGTATCAAGAAAAAAAAGTGTTGTAAAACACAAAAACCTAACGCACAAACGAAAAGTAAATAAGTCATCATTTGCGCAGTTTTGTGAGAGGAAAGCCGCGGACGAGAGCCTGTGTCAAAATAAACCATCTTTTACGAATATGACATTTGAGATTAATATTAAAGTGAAACCTTCGGTATTTTGTATTAAACGCCCCTTTTCCCTGTCAAATGGCACAATTGGGACAAAGTTGTAATAAATTGACTTAGTTGGAAACACAAGGGTCTCTATTGGGCTAGAAAACGCTATTAGGAGGGTACTTGTTTTAGTTTTACGCTCAAATACAAAAGCATGCATAAATAAAATTAAAGTTTTCTCCTCCTTAGAAAGAGAACAGCTATAGCCAACAATGAAGACAAAACGGCCGGAGATTTAGAAGTATTTCGAACCACAATTTGACGATATGTACAAGAAGCTCGAAAAATAACGACATTTATATTGAAACTATAGTATCTGGGATCACAGTAGTGAACCACACGACGAGGCAAAAAAAAGCGAGCGCATAACCCACCTTTTTCCGAAACATTTCATCGGATTTTTGGATCTTCATAATTTGTGTTTGGATTATACCATATAAACAAAATTCTCGGGATATGCCGCTAGCAGTGAACTTATAAAATATACAAAGATTCAATTGCACTGCTCTCATAATTTAGATTCTATTGATAAAAAAAAAGACAAATTCATTGGAGTGGTTTTGTTCGGTGCAAAAAAGATATCTTTTTATGTATTTTAAGTAATGACTGACATAAATTCATTAAAGGAAAAAGAGGCAAATGACAAACCTTGTAGCGACTGTTATTAATAATAATAATTAAAAAAAAACTAATTTTTTTTTTAAATTTCGGTACAGCTTTTAGCATTGTAACGGTTCGGAACGACATAGGTATACTTACACTACTATTTTTTTTAATATTAATACTTGAAGTGA